>JBBPBK010000194.1:0-32659 GCA_039720395.1 Liquidambar formosana | reverse complement strand
TTCTCCTAGGAGCGCTATAGACTCGTGGGAACTTCACGACCCTTCCTATACGCCCGTGGGCGCTCTGTATACTCCAGAAAATCGTACGAGGCTTTCTAGCGTCCGCAACGGTTTCTAGACTCAATCAGTGTCGCCATAGATTTGTGGGATCCTTTCAGCACTTCCTATCCGCTCGTATGAGGTCTATACACTCCAAAAAAATTATTGGGGGCTTTCCAGAGTCCACGTTCCTCTCCAGACTCAATTAGAGTCACTATAGACACGTGGGAACCTCACAACGCTTCCTATACGCCCGTAGGAGCGATATAGACTCTAAAAACTCTTAGGACGCTTTTCCGAATACCAGGACGCTCTCTAAACTCAATTAGAGTAGCCATAGACTCGTGGGAGACTCTCAACGTTTCCTATACGCCCGTAGGAGCTCTATACACGACAGAAAGTCCTAAGAGGCTTTGCAAAGTCCGTGACGCTTTCTGCACTCGATTAGGGTCGACATGGACTCGTGGAAACCACACCGCGCTTCCCAATTCTCCCGTAGGAGATCTATGCCCTCCACATATCCTTGGAGGCTTGTTGGTCCACGATGGTCTCTGTACTCAATTGGAATCGCCATTGACTTGTGGGAGCCTCACGATACCTCTAACACGCCCGAAGGAGCTCTATACAGTCCAAAAAATCGTGGGAGGCTTTCCAGAGTCCACGACGCTCTCTAGACTCAATTTGGGACGCCATAGACTCGTGGGAGCCTCACAACGCTTCTTATAGTCCCGCAGGAGATATACACCATCCAAAAGATCCTAGGTGGCTTTCAAGATTCCACGACACTCTCTAGAGTCGAGCAGAGTTTCCACCGACTTGAGGGAGCGCCACAACTCTTCCTATGGGCCCGTGGGGACTCTATATACTCCAAATAATCGTGGGAAGCTTTCAAATGGCCCTGAGGCTCACTGAACTCAATTGGAGTCACCATAGACTCGTGAGAGCCTCGCAACGCTTCCTATACGCCCGTAAGCGCTCTATACAATCCAACAAATCGTAGGAGGCGTTCTATTGTCCACAACGCTCTCTAGACTCAATTAGGGTCGCCATAGACTCGTGAGTTCCTTTCAACCCTTCGTATACGCCCGTAGGAGGTCGATACACTCCAAAAATTATTGGAGGCTTTGTCGAGTCCATGATGCTCCCTAGACCCAATTGGAGTTGCCATAGACTCGTGGCTGCCTCACAGCGCTTCCTATACGGTCGTAGGAGCTCTACACAGTTCTAAATTTCCTGGGAGGCCCTCTAGAGTCCCCGATGCTCTCTGTACTCAATTGGAATTGCCTTTGACACAACGGAGCCTCACGACGCCTCTTATACGCCCGTAGGAGCTCTATACCACCCAAGAAATCATCGGAGGCTTTCCAGGGTCCACGACGCTCTCTAGACTCAATTTAAGATGCCATAGACTCATGGGAGCCTCACAACGCTTCTCATAGGCCCATAGGTGATGTATACAATCCAAAAAAATCCTAGGTGGCTTTCAAGACTCCACGACGCTATCTAGAGTCAATTAGAGTTTCCATCGACTTGAGGGAGCGCCACAATGCTCCCTATGGGCTCGTAGGCACTCTATGTACTCCGAATAATCGTACGAAGCTTTCTAATGTCCGTGACGCTCTCTAGACTCAATTAGAGTCACCACAGACCCATGGGACCCTCACAACGCTTCCTATACGCCCGTAGGCGCTCTATGCACTCCAACATATCGTAGGAGGCTTTCTATTGTCCACAACGCTCTCTAGACTCAATTAGGGTCGCCATAGACTCGTGGGTTCCTTTCAGCGCTTCCTATACTCCCGTAGGAAGTTAATACACTCCAAAAAATTATTAGAGGCTTTCAAGAGTCAACAACGCTCTCTAGGCTCAATCAGAGTCGCCATCGACTCGGGAGTGCCTCACAATGCTTCCTATACGCCTGTTGGAGCCCTATACACTCCAAAAATTCCTAGTAGGCTTTCCTGTGTCTACGACGGACCCTAGGCTCGATTAGAGCCACCATAGACTCATCGTGGAAGCTCCACATCGCTTCCCAGACGCCCGTAGGAGAGCTATACGCCCCAAAAACACCTAGGTGGCTTTCTAGAGGCCATGATGCTCCCTAGGACACAATTAGAGTCGCCATAGACTCGTGGGAGACTCACAATGGTTCCTGTACGCCCGTCGGAGCTCTACACACTACAAAAAATGCTAGGTGGCTTTCGGCTGTCCGTGACGCATTCTAGACTCAATTAGCGTCGACAAAAGACACGCGGGAACCTCACAACGCTTCCTATACGCCCGTGGGAGCTCCCTACCCTCCAAACATCCTAAGAGGCTTTCTAGAGTCCGCAACGCTCTCTATACTCGATTGGAATCTCCTTTGACTTGTGGGGGCCTGACGACGCTTCCTGCACGCCCGTAGGAGCTCTATATGGTCCAAAAAAGTCATGGTTGGTTTTCTAGTGTCCACGACGCTCTCTAGACTGAATCTGAATGCCACAGATTCGTGGGAGCCTCACAACGCTTTTTATAGGGCTGTAGGAGATCCACACACTCCAAAAAATCTTACGTGGCCTTCAAGAGTCCACGACGCTCTCCAGAGTCAATTACAGTCGCCATCGACTCGAGGAAGCGTCACAACGCTTCCTACACGCCCGTAGGAACGCTACACACCAAATAATCGTACGAGGCTTTCTAGTGTTCCTGACGCTCTCTGCACTCAGTTAGAGTCACCATAGACTCGGGGGAAACTCACAGTGCATTCTACACACCGTTAGGCGCTCAATACACTCTAGAAAATCGTAGGAGGCCTTCTGGTGTCCGCAACGCTCTCCAGACTCAATTAGGGTAGCCATAGGCTCGTGGGATCTTTTCAACACTTCCTCTACGCTCGTAGGAGGTCTATACCCTCCAAAAAAAATTATTGGAGGCTTTCTAGAGTCCACGTTCCTCTCCGGACTCAATCAGAGTCAATATAGACTCGTGGGAACCTCACAACGCTTCCCATACGCCTGTAGGAGCGCTATGGACTATAAAAACTCCTAGGAGGCTTTTTAGTGTCCCCGACGCTCTCTAGACTTAATTAGAATCGTCGTAGACTCGTGGTAACCTCACAATGCTCCCTATACGCCCGCACGCGCTCTATACACTCCAGAAAATCGTAGGAGGCTTTCTAGTGCCCGCAAAATTCTCTAGACCCAAGTAGGATCGCCATAAATTCGTGGGATCCATCCAACACTTCCTATACGCCCGTAGCAGGTCTATACACTCCAAAAAAAATTATTGGAGGCTTTCCAGAGTCCACGTTGCCCTCCAGACACAATTAGAGTCACTACAGACTCGTGGGAACCCCCCAACGCTTCCTATACGCTTGTAGGAGCGCTATAGACTCTAAAATCTCCTAGGAGCGCTATAGACTCGTGGGAACTTCACGACCCTTCCTATACGCCCGTGGGCGCTCTGTATACTCCAGAAAATCGTACGAGGCTTTCTAGCGTCCGCAACGGTTTCTAGACTCAATCAGTGTCGCCATAGATTTGTGGGATCCTTTCAGCACTTCCTATCCGCTCGTATGAGGTCTATACACTCCAAAAAAATTATTGGGGGCTTTCCAGAGTCCACGTTCCTCTCCAGACTCAATTAGAGTCACTATAGACACGTGGGAACCTCACAACGCTTCCTATACGCCCGTAGGAGCGATATAGACTCTAAAAACTCTTAGGACGCTTTTCCGAATACCAGGACGCTCTCTAAACTCAATTAGAGTAGCCATAGACTCGTGGGAGACTCTCAACGTTTCCTATACGCCCGTAGGAGCTCTATACACGACAGAAAGTCCTAAGAGGCTTTGCAAAGTCCGTGACGCTTTCTGCACTCGATTAGGGTCGACATGGACTCGTGGAAACCACACCGCGCTTCCCAATTCTCCCGTAGGAGATCTATGCCCTCCACATATCCTTGGAGGCTTGTTGGTCCACGATGGTCTCTGTACTCAATTGGAATCGCCATTGACTTGTGGGAGCCTCACGATACCTCTAACACGCCCGAAGGAGCTCTATACAGTCCAAAAAATCGTGGGAGGCTTTCCAGAGTCCACGACGCTCTCTAGACTCAATTTGGGACGCCATAGACTCGTGGGAGCCTCACAACGCTTCTTATAGTCCCGCAGGAGATATACACCATCCAAAAGATCCTAGGTGGCTTTCAAGATTCCACGACACTCTCTAGAGTCGAGCAGAGTTTCCACCGACTTGAGGGAGCGCCACAACTCTTCCTATGGGCCCGTGGGGACTCTATATACTCCAAATAATCGTGGGAAGCTTTCAAATGGCCCTGAGGCTCACTGAACTCAATTGGAGTCACCATAGACTCGTGAGAGCCTCGCAACGCTTCCTATACGCCCGTAAGCGCTCTATACAATCCAACAAATCGTAGGAGGCGTTCTATTGTCCACAACGCTCTCTAGACTCAATTAGGGTCGCCATAGACTCGTGAGTTCCTTTCAACCCTTCGTATACGCCCGTAGGAGGTCGATACACTCCAAAAAATTATTGGAGGCTTTGTCGAGTCCATGATGCTCCCTAGACCCAATTGGAGTTGCCATAGACTCGTGGCTGCCTCACAGCGCTTCCTATACGGTCGTAGGAGCTCTACACAGTTCTAAATTTCCTGGGAGGCCCTCTAGAGTCCCCGATGCTCTCTGTACTCAATTGGAATTGCCTTTGACACAACGGAGCCTCACGACGCCTCTTATACGCCCGTAGGAGCTCTATACCACCCAAGAAATCATCGGAGGCTTTCCAGGGTCCACGACGCTCTCTAGACTCAATTTAAGATGCCATAGACTCATGGGAGCCTCACAACGCTTCTCATAGGCCCATAGGTGATGTATACAATCCAAAAAAATCCTAGGTGGCTTTCAAGACTCCACGACGCTATCTAGAGTCAATTAGAGTTTCCATCGACTTGAGGGAGCGCCACAATGCTCCCTATGGGCTCGTAGGCACTCTATGTACTCCGAATAATCGTACGAAGCTTTCTAATGTCCGTGACGCTCTCTAGACTCAATTAGAGTCACCACAGACCCATGGGACCCTCACAACGCTTCCTATACGCCCGTAGGCGCTCTATGCACTCCAACATATCGTAGGAGGCTTTCTATTGTCCACAACGCTCTCTAGACTCAATTAGGGTCGCCATAGACTCGTGGGTTCCTTTCAGCGCTTCCTATACTCCCGTAGGAAGTTAATACACTCCAAAAAATTATTAGAGGCTTTCAAGAGTCAACAACGCTCTCTAGGCTCAATCAGAGTCGCCATCGACCTCGGGAGTGCCTCACAATGCTTCCTATACGCCTGTTGGAGCCCTATACACTCCAAAAATTCCTAGTAGGCTTTCCTGTGTCTACGACGGACCCTAGGCTCGATTAGAGCCACCATAGACTCATCGTGGAAGCTCCACATCGCTTCCCAGACGCCCGTAGGAGAGCTATACGCCCCAAAAACACCTAGGTGGCTTTCTAGAGGCCATGATGCTCCCTAGGACACAATTAGAGTCGCCATAGACTCGTGGGAGACTCACAATGGTTCCTGTACGCCCGTTGGAGCTCTACACACTACAAAAAATGCTAGGTGGCTTTCGACTGTCCGTGACGCATTCTAGACTCAATTAGCGTCGACAAAAGACACGCGGGAACCTCACAACGCTTCCTATACGCCCGTGGGAGCTCCCTACCCTCCAAACATCCTAAGAGGCTTTCTAGAGTCCGCAACGCTCTCTATACTCGATTGGAATCTCCTTTGACTTGTGGGGGCCTGACGACGCTTCCTGCACGCCCGTAGGAGCTCTATATGGTCCAAAAAAGTCATGGTTGGTTTTCTAGTGTCCACGACGCTCTCTAGACTGAATCTGAATGCCACAGATTCGTGGGAGCCTCACAACGCTTTTTATAGGGCTGTAGGAGATCCACACACTCCAAAAAATCTTACGTGGCCTTCAAGAGTCCACGACGCTCTCCAGAGTCAATTACAGTCGCCATCGACTCGAGGAAGCGTCACAACGCTTCCTACACGCCCGTAGGAACGCTACACACCAAATAATCGTACGAGGCTTTCTAGTGTTCCTGACGCTCTCTACACTCAGTTAGAGTCACCATAGACTCGGGGGAAACTCACAGTGCATTCTACACACCGTTAGGCGCTCAATACACTCTAGAAAATCGTAGGAGGCCTTCTGGTGTCCGCAACGCTCTCCAGACTCAATTAGGGTAGCCATAGGCTCGTGGGATCTTTTCAACACTTCCTCTACGCTCGTAGGAGGTCTATACCCTCCAAAAAAAATTATTGGAGGCTTTCTAGAGTCCACGTTCCTCTCCGGACTCAATCAGAGTCAATATAGACTCGTGGGAACCTCACAACGCTTCCCATACGCCTGTAGGAGCGCTATGGACTATAAAAACTCCTAGGAGGCTTTTTAGTGTCCCCGACGCTCTCTAGACTTAATTAGAATCGTCGTAGACTCGTGGTAACCTCACAATGCTTCCCTATACGCCCGCACGCGCTCTATACACTCCAGAAAATCGTAGGAGGCTTTCTAGTGCCCGCAAAATTCTCTAGACCCAAGTAGGATCGCCATAAATTCGTGGGATCCATCCAACACTTCCTATACGCCCGTAGCAGGTCTATACACTCCAAAAAAAATTATTGGAGGCTTTCCAGAGTCCACGTTGCCCTCCAGACACAATTAGAGTCACTACAGACTCGTGGGAACCCCCCAACGCTTCCTATACGCTTGTAGGAGCGCTATAGACTCTAAAATCTCCTAGGAGCGCTATAGACTCGTGGGAACTTCACGACCCTTCCTATACGCCCGTGGGCGCTCTGTATACTCCAGAAAATCGTACGAGGCTTTCTAGCGTCCGCAACGGTTTCTAGACTCAATCAGTGTCGCCATAGATTTGTGGGATCCTTTCAGCACTTCCTATCCGCTCGTATGAGGTCTATACACTCCAAAAAAATTATTGGGGGCTTTCCAGAGTCCACGTTCCTCTCCAGACTCAATTAGAGTCACTATAGACACGTGGGAACCTCACAACGCTTCCTATACGCCCGTAGGAGCGATATAGACTCTAAAAACTCTTAGGACGCTTTTCCGAATACCAGGACGCTCTCTAAACTCAATTAGAGTAGCCATAGACTCGTGGGAGACTCTCAACGTTTCCTATACGCCCGTAGGAGCTCTATACACGACAGAAAGTCCTAAGAGGCTTTGCAAAGTCCGTGACGCTTTCTGCACTCGATTAGGGTCGACATGGACTCGTGGAAACCACACCGCGCTTCCCAATTCTCCCGTAGGAGATCTATGCCCTCCACATATCCTTGGAGGCTTGTTGGTCCACGATGGTCTCTGTACTCAATTGGAATCGCCATTGACTTGTGGGAGCCTCACGATACCTCTAACACGCCCGAAGGAGCTCTATACAGTCCAAAAAATCGTGGGAGGCTTTCCAGAGTCCACGACGCTCTCTAGACTCAATTTGGGACGCCATAGACTCGTGGGAGCCTCACAACGCTTCTTATAGTCCCGCAGGAGATATACACCATCCAAAAGATCCTAGGTGGCTTTCAAGATTCCACGACACTCTCTAGAGTCGAGCAGAGTTTCCACCGACTTGAGGGAGCGCCACAACTCTTCCTATGGGCCCGTGGGGACTCTATATACTCCAAATAATCGTGGGAAGCTTTCAAATGGCCCTGAGGCTCACTGAACTCAATTGGAGTCACCATAGACTCGTGAGAGCCTCGCAACGCTTCCTATACGCCCGTAAGCGCTCTATACAATCCAACAAATCGTAGGAGGCGTTCTATTGTCCACAACGCTCTCTAGACTCAATTAGGGTCGCCATAGACTCGTGAGTTCCTTTCAACCCTTCGTATACGCCCGTAGGAGGTCGATACACTCCAAAGAATTATTGGAGGCTTTGTAGAGTCCATGATGCTCCCTAGACCCAATTGGAGTTGCCATAGACTCGTGGCTGCCTCACAGCGCTTCCTATACGGTCGTAGGAGCTCTACACAGTTCTAAATTTCCTGGGAGGCCCTCTAGAGTCCCCGATGCTCTCTGTACTCAATTGGAATTGCCTTTGACACAACGGAGCCTCACGACGCCTCTTATACGCCCGTAGGAGCTCTATACCACCCAAGAAATCATCGGAGGCTTTCCAGGGTCCACGACGCTCTCTAGACTCAATTTAAGATGCCATAGACTCATGGGAGCCTCACAACGCTTCTCATAGGCCCATAGGTGATGTATACAATCCAAAAAAATCCTAGGTGGCTTTCAAGACTCCACGACGCTATCTAGAGTCAATTAGAGTTTCCATCGACTTGAGGGAGCGCCACAATGCTCCCTATGGGCTCGTAGGCACTCTATGTACTCCGAATAATCGTACGAAGCTTTCTAATGTCCGTGACGCTCTCTAGACTCAATTAGAGTCACCACAGACCCATGGGACCCTCACAACGCTTCCTATACGCCCGTAGGCGCTCTATGCACTCCAACATATCGTAGGAGGCTTTCTATTGTCCACAACGCTCTCTAGACTCAATTAGGGTCGCCATAGACTCGTGGGTTCCTTTCAGCGCTTCCTATACTCCCGTAGGAAGTTAATACACTCCAAAAAATTATTAGAGGCTTTCAAGAGTCAACAACGCTCTCTAGGCTCAATCAGAGTCGCCATCGACTCGGGAGTGCCTCACAATGCTTCCTATACGCCTGTTGGAGCCCTATACACTCCAAAAATTCCTAGTAGGCTTTCCTGTGTCTACGACGGACCCTAGGCTCGATTAGAGCCACCATAGACTCATCGTGGAAGCTCCACATCGCTTCCCAGACGCCCGTAGGAGAGCTATACGCCCCAAAAACACCTAGGTGGCTTTCTAGAGGCCATGATGCTCCCTAGGACACAATTAGAGTCGCCATAGACTCGTGGGAGACTCACAATGGTTCCTGTACGCCCGTTGGAGCTCTACACACTACAAAAAATGCTAGGTGGCTTTCGACTGTCCGTGACGCATTCTAGACTCAATTAGCGTCGACAAAAGACACGCGGGAACCTCACAACGCTTCCTATACGCCCGTGGGAGCTCCCTACCCTCCAAACATCCTAAGAGGCTTTCTAGAGTCCGCAACGCTCTCTATACTCGATTGGAATCTCCTTTGACTTGTGGGGGCCTGACGACGCTTCCTGCACGCCCGTAGGAGCTCTATATGGTCCAAAAAAGTCATGGTTGGTTTTCTAGTGTCCACGACGCTCTCTAGACTGAATCTGAATGCCACAGATTCGTGGGAGCCTCACAACGCTTTTTATAGGGCTGTAGGAGATCCACACACTCCAAAAAATCTTAAGTGGCCTTCAAGAGTCCACGACGCTCTCCAGAGTCAATTACAGTCGCCATCGACTCGAGGAAGCGTCACAACGCTTCCTACACGCCCGTAGGAACGCTACACACCAAATAATCGTACGAGGCTTTCTAGTGTTCCTGACGCTCTCTACACTCAGTTAGAGTCACCATAGACTCGGGGGAAACTCACAGTGCATTCTACACACCGTTAGGCGCTCAATACACTCTAGAAAATCGTAGGAGGCCTTCTGGTGTCCGCAACGCTCTCCAGACTCAATTAGGGTAGCCATAGGCTCGTGGGATCTTTTCAACACTTCCTCTACGCTCGTAGGAGGTCTATACCCTCCAAAAAAAATTATTGGAGGCTTTCTAGAGTCCACGTTCCTCTCCGGACTCAATCAGAGTCAATATAGACTCGTGGGAACCACACAACGCTTCCCATACGCCTGTAGGAGCGCTATGGACTATAAAAACTCCTAGGAGGCTTTTTAGTGTCCCCGACGCTCTCTAGACTTAATTAGAATCGTCGTAGACTCGTGGTAACCTCACAATGCTTCCCTATACGCCCGCACGCGCTCTATACACTCCAGAAAATCGTAGGAGGCTTTCTAGTGCCCGCAAAATTCTCTAGACCCAAGTAGGATCGCCATAAATTCGTGGGATCCATCCAACACTTCCTATACGCCCGTAGCAGGTCTATACACTCCAAAAAAAATTATTGGAGGCTTTCCAGAGTCCACGTTGCCCTCCAGACACAATTAGAGTCACTACAGACTCGTGGGAACCCCCCAACGCTTCCTATACGCTTGTAGGAGCGCTATAGACTCTAAAATCTCCTAGGAGCGCTATAGACTCGTGGGAACTTCACGACCCTTCCTATACGCCCGTGGGCGCTCTGTATACTCCAGAAAATCGTACGAGGCTTTCTAGCGTCCGCAACGGTTTCTAGACTCAATCAGTGTCGCCATAGATTTGTGGGATCCTTTCAGCACTTCCTATCCGCTCGTATGAGGTCTATACACTCCAAAAAAATTATTGGGGGCTTTCCAGAGTCCACGTTCCTCTCCAGACTCAATTAGAGTCACTATAGACACGTGGGAACCTCACAACGCTTCCTATACGCCCGTAGGAGCGATATAGACTCTAAAAACTCTTAGGACGCTTTCCGAATACCAGGACGCTCTCTAAACTCAATTAGAGTAGCCATAGACTCGTGGGAGACTCTCAACGTTTCCTATACGCCCGTAGGAGCTCTATACACGACAGAAAGTCCTAAGAGGCTTTGCAAAGTCCGTGACGCTTTCTGCACTCAATTAGGGTCGACATGGACTCGTGGAAACCACACCGCGCTTCCCAATTCTCCCGTAGGAGATCTATGCCCTCCACATATCCTTGGAGGCTTGTTGGTCCACGATGGTCTCTGTACTCAATTGGAATCGCCATTGACTTGTGGGAGCCTCACGATACCTCTAACACGCCCGAAGGAGCTCTATACAGTCCAAAAAATCGTGGGAGGCTTTCCAGAGTCCACGACGCTCTCTAGACTCAATTTGGGACGCCATAGACTCGTGGGAGCCTCACAACGCTTCTTATAGTCCCGCAGGAGATATACACCATCCAAAAGATCCTAGGTGGCTTTCAAGATTCCACGACACTCTCTAGAGTCGAGCAGAGTTTCCACCGACTTGAGGGAGCGCCACAACTCTTCCTATGGGCCCGTGGGGACTCTATATACTCCAAATAATCGTGGGAAGCTTTCAAACGGCCCTGAGGCTCACTGAACTCAATTGGAGTCACCATAGACTCGTGAGAGCCTCACAACGCTTCCTATACGCCCGTAAGCGCTCTATACAATCCAACAAATCGTAGGAGGCGTTCTATTGTCCACAACGCTCTCTAGACTCAATTAGGGTCGCCATAGACTCGTGAGTTCCTTTCAACCCTTCGTATACGCCCGTAGGAGGTCGATACACTCCAAAGAATTATTGGAGGCTTTGTAGAGTCCATGATGCTCCCTAGACCCAATTGGAGTTGCCATAGACTCGTGGCTGCCTCACAGCGCTTCCTATACGGTCGTAGGAGCTCTACACAGTTCTAAATTTCCTGGGAGGCCCTCTAGAGTCCCCGATGCTCTCTGTACTCAATTGGAATTGCCTTTGACACAACGGAGCCTCACGACGCCTCTTATACGCCCGTAGGAGCTCTATACCACCCAAGAAATCATCGGAGGCTTTCCAGGGTCCACGACGCTCTCTAGACTCAATTTAAGATGCCATAGACTCATGGGAGCCTCACAACGCTTCTCATAGGCCCATAGGTGATGTATACAATCCAAAAAAATCCTAGGTGGCTTTCAAGACTCCACGACGCTACCTAGAGTCAATTAGAGTTTCCATCGACTTGAGGGAGCGCCACAATGCTCCCTATGGGCTCGTAGGCACTCTATGTACTCCGAATAATCGTACGAAGCTTTCTAATGTCCGTGACGCTCTCTAGACTCAATTAGAGTCACCACAGACCCATGGGACCCTCACAACGCTTCCTATACGCCCGTAGGCGCTCTATGCACTCCAACATATCGTAGGAGGCTTTCTATTGTCCACAACGCTCTCTAGACTCAATTAGGGTCGCCATAGACTCGTGGGTTCCTTTCAGCGCTTCCTATACTCCCGTAGGAAGTTAATACACTCCAAAAAATTATTAGAGGCTTTCAAGAGTCAACAACGCTCTCTAGGCTCAATCAGAGTCGCCATCGACTCGGGAGTGCCTCACAATGCTTCCTATACGCCTGTTGGAGCCCTATACACTCCAAAAATTCCTAGTAGGCTTTCCTGTGTCTACGACGGACCCTAGGCTCGATTAGAGCCACCATAGACTCATCGTGGAAGCTCCACATCGCTTCCCAGACGCCCGTAGGAGAGCTATACGCCCCAAAAACACCTAGGTGGCTTTCTAGAGGCCATGATGCTCCCTAGGACACAATTAGAGTCGCCATAGACTCGTGGGAGACTCACAATGGTTCCTGTACGCCCGTTGGAGCTCTACACACTACAAAAAATGCTAGGTGGCTTTCGACTGTCCGTGACGCATTCTAGACTCAATTAGCGTCGACAAAAGACACGCGGGAACCTCACAACGCTTCCTATACGCCCGTGGGAGCTCCCTACCCTCCAAACATCCTAAGAGGCTTTCTAGAGTCCGCAACGCTCTCTATACTCGATTGGAATCTCCTTTGACTTGTGGGGGCCTGACGACGCTTCCTGCACGCCCGTAGGAGCTCTATATGGTCCAAAAAAGTCATGGTTGGTTTTCTAGTGTCCACGACGCTCTCTAGACTGAATCTGAATGCCACAGATTCGTGGGAGCCTCACAACGCTTTTTATAGGGCTGTAGGAGATCCACACACTCCAAAAAATCTTAAGTGGCCTTCAAGAGTCCACGACGCTCTCCAGAGTCAATTACAGTCGCCATCGACTCGAGGAAGCGTCACAACGCTTCCTACACGCCCGTAGGAACGCTACACACCAAATAATCGTACGAGGCTTTCTAGTGTTCCTGACGCTCTCTACACTCAGTTAGAGTCACCATAGACTCGGGGGAAACTCACAGTGCATTCTACACACCGTTAGGCGCTCAATACACTCTAGAAAATCGTAGGAGGCCTTCTGGTGTCCGCAACGCTCTCCAGACTCAATTAGGGTAGCCATAGGCTCGTGGGATCTTTTCAACACTTCCTCTACGCTCGTAGGAGGTCTATACCCTCCAAAAAAAATTATTGGAGGCTTTCTAGAGTCCACGTTCCTCTCCGGACTCAATCAGAGTCAATATAGACTCGTGGGAACCACACAACGCTTCCCATACGCCTGTAGGAGCGCTATGGACTATAAAAACTCCTAGGAGGGCTTTTTAGTGTCCCCGACGCTCTCTAGACTTAATTAGAATCGTCGTAGACTCGTGGTAACCTCACAATGCTTCCCTATACGCCCGCACGCGCTCTATACACTCCAGAAAATCGTAGGAGGCTTTCTAGTGCCCGCAAAATTCTCTAGACCCAAGTAGGATCGCCATAAATTCGTGGGATCCATCCAACACTTCCTATACGCCCGTAGCAGGTCTATACACTCCAAAAAAAATTATTGGAGGCTTTCCAGAGTCCACGTTGCCCTCCAGACACAATTAGAGTCACTACAGACTCGTGGGAACCCCCCAACGCTTCCTATACGCTTGTAGGAGCGCTATAGACTCTAAAATCTCCTAGGAGCGCTATAGACTCGTGGGAACTTCACGACCCTTCCTATACGCCCGTGGGCGCTCTGTATACTCCAGAAAATCGTACGAGGCTTTCTAGCGTCCGCAACGGTTTCTAGACTCAATCAGTGTCGCCATAGATTTGTGGGATCCTTTCAGCACTTCCTATCCGCTCGTATGAGGTCTATACACTCCAAAAAAATTATTGGGGGCTTTCCAGAGTCCACGTTCCTCTCCAGACTCAATTAGAGTCACTATAGACACGTGGGAACCTCACAACGCTTCCTATACGCCCGTAGGAGCGATATAGACTCTAAAAACTCTTAGGACGCTTTTCCAAATACCAGGACGCTCTCTAAACTCAATTAGAGTAGCCATAGACTCGTGGGAGACTCTCAACGTTTCCTATACGCCCGTAGGAGCTCTATACACGACAGAAAGTCCTAAGAGGCTTTGCAAAGTCCGTGACGCTTTCTGCACTCAATTAGGGTCGACATGGACTCGTGGAAACCACACCGCGCTTCCCAATTCTCCCGTAGGAGATCTATGCCCTCCACATATCCTTGGAGGCTTGTTGGTCCACGATGGTCTCTGTA
This sequence comes from Liquidambar formosana, assembly GCA_039720395.1. NCBI lineage: Eukaryota > Viridiplantae > Streptophyta > Magnoliopsida > Saxifragales > Altingiaceae > Liquidambar > Liquidambar formosana. Next base: position 18,393 of record JBBPBK010000194.1, on the reverse strand, counting down.
CTCAATTGGAATCGCCATTGACTTGTGGGAGCCTCACGATACCTCTAACACGCCCGAAGGAGCTCTATACAGTCCAAAAAATCGTGGGAGGCTTTCCAGAGTCCACGACGCTCTCTAGACTCAATTTGGGACGCCATAGACTCGTGGGAGCCTCACAACGCTTCTTATAGTCCCGCAGGAGATATACACCATCCAAAAGATCCTAGGTGGCTTTCAAGATTCCACGACACTCTCTAGAGTCGAGCAGAGTTTCCACCGACTTGAGGGAGCGCCACAACTCTTCCTATGGGCCCGTGGGGACTCTATATACTCCAAATAATCGTGGGAAGCTTTCAAACTGGCCCTGAGGCTCACTGAACTCAATTGGAGTCACCATAGACTCGTGAGAGCCTCACAACGCTTCCTATACGCCCGTAAGCGCTCTATACAATCCAACAAATCGTAGGAGGCGTTCTATTGTCCACAACGCTCTCTAGACTCAATTAGGGTCGCCATAGACTCGTGAGTTCCTTTCAACCCTTCGTATACGCCCGTAGGAGGTCGATACACTCCAAAGAATTATTGGAGGCTTTGTAGAGTCCATGATGCTCCCTAGACCCAATTGGAGTTGCCATAGACTCGTGGCTGCCTCACAGCGCTTCCTATACGGTCGTAGGAGCTCTACACAGTTCTAAATTTCCTGGGAGGCCCTCTAGAGTCCCCGATGCTCTCTGTACTCAATTGGAATTGCCTTTGACACAACGGAGCCTCACGACGCCTCTTATACGCCCGTAGGAGCTCTATACCACCCAAGAAATCATCGGAGGCTTTCCAGGGTCCACGACGCTCTCTAGACTCAATTTAAGATGCCATAGACTCATGGGAGCCTCACAACGCTTCTCATAGGCCCATAGGTGATGTATACAATCCAAAAAAATCCTAGGTGGCTTTCAAGACTCCACGACGCTACCTAGAGTCAATTAGAGTTTCCATCGACTTGAGGGAGCGCCACAATGCTCCCTATGGGCTCGTAGGCACTCTATGTACTCCGAATAATCGTACGAAGCTTTCTAATGTCCGTGACGCTCTCTAGACTCAATTAGAGTCACCACAGACCCATGGGACCCTCACAACGCTTCCTATACGCCCGTAGGCGCTCTATGCACTCCAACATATCGTAGGAGGCTTTCTATTGTCCACAACGCTCTCTAGACTCAATTAGGGTCGCCATAGACTCGTGGGTTCCTTTCAGCGCTTCCTATACTCCCGTAGGAAGTTAATACACTCCAAAAAATTATTAGAGGCTTTCAAGAGTCAACAACGCTCTCTAGGCTCAATCAGAGTCGCCATCACACTAAAATGGGAAAAAAGTATGTCTAGAGAGAGAAGCTCTCGCCTAAATTTCTTTCCATGATGCTGTCTTTTCTCTTGGAAAACCGTATACCCACCACCTTGAATCATTGTCCTTTTCATTTATTATGGCTACTTTTAATTACTGTTCTAGTTCTATGCATTCGAATAGTACTGTGGGAGGTGTTATCTCCTCAGATTTAACTCATAAAGGGATTTTCAAGCCTCCTGAAGTTGTGAAGGTTTCTGAGAGGGTTCTTGCTTCTGGTGATCGTCGTGAGTGTTATGACGCCGGAAATGGATGTCCTGATGCCGTGTTCCCGCCGGTGTCTGTTCCACCTCTCTGTACGAGAGCTTCTCTGCGTGATTCCTCATTGGCTTCCTCTCCACAGTCAGATCTGGGTTTTTTGAAGCTCCCTGTTGCTCCCCTTCCTTTTTATTCTGATTCTCTTCTGGATCTGAAGGATTGCTCTGGGTTTTCCACTGCTACAGTTTCAGATCTGAAGAATTGCCCGATTGGTGCTCAAACGGCGGCGTGTGGGTCTGATGATCTCCGCGGATCTGGGTCTGATGACTTCCGTGATGGGTCTGACTTCGGATCTGGTGGCTCTAACGTCGGATCTGGGTTTGCTACCCTCTGCGATGGGTCTGTCTTCGGTAGTAAGCACTCCTCGGCTGAGATCCCTCTTCCGGTGAAGGCTTGCGACGGTTCTAGAGTGACAGCGGCAGCTGGTGCTTCTCGGGTTTCTCCTGTATCGCGAGGAGGTTTGGGTAGTGCTGGCATTATCTACCCCTCTGGGTGTTCATCGGAGGATTTGGGTAATCGAGCTCGTGCACTCCAAGCTGATTTTCCTCCCCTTCTTCCTAGGACTAATCACGGTTCTAATCAACCTTCTTCTTCTTCGGACAAGAAGTATGTTCATGCTCCTAGCAATGGAAACCATCAAGTGGTTAGTGATTGGAAGCAATTATTTTCCACAGGTAAGAGGGTCAATTCTGAGCTAAAATACTATGAACCTATGAGGATTAATGGTAGGATTGTTGTGAAACCTCCTCCTGAGGTAGCTGAAGCTGGGTGTGAGCTATGGAAGAATTGTTTAGTGGGACGGTTTATTGATAAAAAACCTGCTTTTTTCCTTTTTGAAAGCTACAGTTGATAGATTATGGGGTAGAAAGGAGATGCCTGAGGTGCTGTCAACTGATAATGGGGTGTTTTTGTTTAAATTCACAAATCCCGAAGCTCTGGAATGGGTTTTGGAGGCAGGTCCGTGGTTTGTTGGGGGAAAACCTCTAATTTTGAGGCGATGGAAACCTAAAATGGAAATGATTAAGCCTCATTTGAAGAAGATTCCCATTTGGGTGAAGTTATTTAATGTGCCTACTGAATATTGGACTAATGAAGGGATGAGTTATGTTGCTAGTGGAGTGGGTTCTCCTCTATATCTGGATGCTCTAACTGAAACGAGGTCTCGTCTATCCTTTGCTAGAATGTGTGTGGAGGTTGATGTCAATTCTGACTTCCCTTCTTCTTATGATCTTGATCTTAATGATGGTAGCTCTATCGAAATTGGAGTGGAATATCCTTGGAAGCCTCAAGTGTGTAAGAATTGTAATACGTTTGGGCATTCCACTTCTCACTGCCCAGTTGCTGTGAAACAGGTTTGGATGCCTAGGAAGAAGGAGGTGACTAGTCTTGAAACGAATAAAGCTGAGAGGGATGTTGATAGTATCATTTCTGCTATTTCTTCTTCTTCTGCTACAGTTCCCACGAACATTGAGAGTGCTGTGACTAGACAGGATGATGTCGAGTCCATTGTGGTTCCCATCACTCCCTCTTCTGGTATACAACCCCCTTCGCTGGTTAACAATCAGTTTAGTGTTCTGCAAGTTGATTCTTCTGAGCTTGAAGGCCCTGATCAGGTAGATTCGGCCCCTGTTATTTCAGATGTTGTTATTGCTGAAATTGATTCCTCTCCGGAGATTAATCCCAGGTATGCTAGTATGCAAATTGATGAGTTAGTCAAGAAAGGGAATAATAAAAAGAAAAAGGGCAATAGTAACAAAAAACCTGCCAATTCCTCTTCTGGCTTAGTTTCTCAGAAGATCGGTACCCTTGATAAGGGGAAGTCCACTGTTAATTCTAAAAGTTCTTAATGATTAATACGGCTTTTTGGAATATCAGAGGGCTCAACGACCCTCTGAAGCAAAAGGAAGTGAGGGCTCTTGTTAAGGATAATAATCTTAGTATTTTTGGTATTGCTGAAACTAAAGTTAGGCAGGTTAAGATGGATAATATTTTTCATGCTATTGTTCCGGGTTGGATGATTGCTCACAATTACCATGCTTCCACTCAAGGCAGAATTTGGGTGGGATGGAATCCTGAGGATGTGTCTGTGCAAGTTCTTTTTTCTTCTGATCAAATTATGCATTGCCTGGTTACTACTATCAAGGACCAGAAGCTTTTCCTGTGTTCTTTTGTCTATGCTTCTAACTCTCAATTGGATAGAGTTATGCTATGGAATCATTTATCTTCTCTTGCTACTACTAATGGCTCTTCTCCCTGGATGCTGCTAGGAGATTTCAACACTGTCCGGTATTGTAGTGAGAGGTTTGGGGGTTCGAACACCACTAATGTTGCTATTTCCTCTTTCCATGAGTGTCTGTTACAGGCTGACTTGGTTGATATGCCTTTCATTGGTCCTTTGTTCACTTGGACTAATAAGCGTGATGGAGATGCTATTATTGCTCGCAAGCTTGATAGAGCTCTTATTAATGATACTTGGCTTGATCACTTTCCTAACTCTGTTGCTGTATTTGGTAGCCCTGGTATTTCTGATCATAGTCCTATTATTATCTCCCTGGCTGCTAAAAAGGATAATGTTAGGAAACCTTTCAAATTCTTTAATTTTTGGACTAATCATCCTGAGTTCCTGAGTGTTGTGCAGAGAAGTTGGGACTTGCATGTTCATGGCACTCCTATGTTCATTCTTTATTCCAAACTGAAAGCTCTTAAAGCTGAGTTGCGGAAATTCAATGCCACTTATTATGGAGCAATCAGAGACAAAGTTCAGCATGCTAAAGCCAAGCTTGATAATGCTCAAGCCAACCTCTTCCATAATCCTCAAGATCACAACTTTGTTCATGAGGAAAGAGCCTGTTTGCATGATTATGTTAATGTTGCTTCTGCCGAGGAGGCTTTCCTTAAGCAGAAGTCTCGTATTAACTGGCTTAATCTTGGGGATCAAAATTCTGGCTTTTTTCACAAAGCTGTTAAGTCTCGTAATGCTTTTAATGCTCTCAACAAGATTTATAATAGTGCTGGTCAGCTCCTTACTGCTCAGAAAGACATCAAAGATGAAGCCATCAATTTCTTCCAAAATTTGCTTTGCACTACCACGCCAAATCCTGCTCACAGATTTGATATGTTGAGCAATCTGGAGAATTTCTTTTGGAGTGAGGATCAACTAAGCTATCTTAATAGCCCTGTTACTTCTAATGAAATTAAGGAGACTCTCTTCTCGCTCAACAATGACAAGGCGCCTGGTCCTGATGGCTACACTTCTCTTTTCTTTAAAAAGGCCTGGAGTATTGTAGGGAATGATGTTATTGCTGCTATCTCTTCTTTCTTTCAAGATGGGAAACTGCTTGGGGAAGTTAATGCTACAATTATTGCTTTGGTTCCTAAAGTTACCAATCCTTCCTCTATGGGTGATTTTAGGCCCATATCTTGTTGTAACACTATCTACAAATGCATTACTAAAATTATTGCTAACAAGATTAAGCCGTGTCTTCCTGATTTGATTAGTGCCAATCAGTCAGCGTTTGTTCAAGGAAGAAGAATCTCTGATAATATTCTGCTTGCTTAGGAAATTCTCAAGAATTATCATAGGAGTTTATATTCCCCTCGGTGTGCTGTTAAGGTTGATATTATGAAGGCGTACGACTCAGTGAATTGGAGTTTTATTATTGATGTTCTTATAGCTCTCCATACCCCTGCTCATTTTGTCAACTGGATTAAAGCATGTGTTTGCACTCCTAAATTCTCTGTCTCTATTAATGGTGGTTTGGTTGGTTACTTTCAAGGGAGGAGGGGTCTTAGGCAAGGGGATCCTCTTTCCCCCTATCTGTTTGTGATTGTTATGGAAGTGTTCTCTCGCATGTTAGCTTTAGCTGCTGCCAATCCTCAGTTTAAGTATCATGCTAGGTGTGATAAAGTTCAGCTGACTCACTTATGCTTTGCGGATGATTTGCTGATTTTCTCTCATGGTTCCTTGGAGTCTATATCTATTATCAAGCAAGTCCTGACGGATTTTGAAGCCATTTCTGGTCTTAAAGCCAATCTGGGGAAAAGTGTGGTTTTCTTCTCAGGTGTCTCTCCTACTATGCAAGATAATATTCTTAATGTGCTTGGATTCACTGGTGGCAAGCTTCCTGTTCGCTATCTTGGAGTTCCGCTTATTACCAAGAAGCTCTCCAAAGTGGATTGCCAACCTCTCATCGAGCGTATTTCTAAACGCATCAATTCTTGGAGTAGTAAGAGGCTCTCTTATGCAGGAAGACTTCAACTTCTCAACTCAGTTCTCTACAGTTTTCAAGCTTTCTGGTGCAGTATATTTATTCTTCCCAAGAGCATCTACAAGGTTCTTGAGCAGCTGTTTCGCAATTTTCTTTGGACTGGTTCTGATTCCAAGCATACTGGAGCTAAAGTTAAATGGTCTTTAATCTGCCTTCCTAAGGCTGAGGGGGGTTTAGGTCTTAAACGTTTGAATGAGTGGAATATTGCCTCTTCTTTTAGGCATATATGGAACCTCTTCAGACAAAGTGGTTCTTTATGGGTAGCATGGGTTCATGTTTATCTCTTGAGAGGGAATAGCTTCTGGACAGTCAAGACTCCAGCGGATTGCTCGTGGATTTGGAGGAAACTCCTCAAGATTAGAGACACCATCAGGCCTTTTATCAAGCACTCCATTGGTGATGGCTCTTCTACTTTCTTGTGGCATGATTCCTGGCATCCCATAGGACCTTTATTTCCTCATTTTGGCAGCAGAATTATGTATGATAGTGCATTACCTTCTTCTTCTAAGGTCAGTTCTATTGTGCATCGTTTTGATTGGCATTGGCCAGTTTCTGTTACGGCAGATCTTTTAGAGCTTCAAAGAGCCACTCCAGTCACCTTTAAGCCTAATTTCCAGAGATCTGATAATGTCATATGGTTACTTTCCACCTCTGGTCAATTCTCGGTCAACTCAGCTTGGGAGTCTATTCGTACTAAACGAAGTGAGGTTGAATGGCATAGGCTGGTTTGGTTTCCTAAAGCTATTAGGAGACATGCTTTTATAGTTTGGCTTGTTATCCATAATAGAATCGTGACTAGAGACAGAATTAAAGCTTGGGGGCTTAGTTCAGATGATAGCTGTGTTCTATGCCAAGGTAATGTTGAAAGTAGGGATCACCTTTTCTTTCAATGTGGTTACACTGCTGGGATTTGGCAAAGGGTCCTGCGTAATTGTGGCATCATTAGATTTCCTCGGTTTTGGGTTAATGAGTTCTTATGGGCCACTCACTCTCTTAATTCCCATAACTTTGGTACTTCTGTGAAGAAGATTGCATGGGCTGCTACAATCTATCATGTTTGGAGAGAAAGGAATTTTAGGCTCCATGAGAACTCTTTTAAGAATCCCAATCGTGTGTTGACAATTATTGAAGATGATGTTAGAATTAGAATTTCGAATTTTAAAGGGGTTAAAGATAATTGTAGGAATAGGGATTTATGCTGTAATTGGGGTATCAGTTTTGATATTCTAAATTAGCTGTTTTTTGCTTCCCTCGGGCTGTGAGGTTTTTCTTTCAAAAACAATCTCTTAAGCTGTCCTATGATTAGCTTAGTTGATTGTTTTTGATTTGTTCCTTTTCTTGGCCTATGGCTTGTATTCTTCTTTTATTTTCTTTCTTTTATACTATTACTCACTTAAAAAAAAAAAAAAAAAAAAAAAGAGTCGCCATCGACTCGGGAGTGCCTCACAATGCTTCCTATACGCCTGTTGGAGCCCTATACACTCCAAAAATTCCTAGTAGGCTTTCCTGTGTCTACGACGGACCCTAGGCTCGATTAGAGCCACCATAGACTCATCGTGGAAGCTCCACATCGCTTCCCAGACGCCCGTAGGAGAGCTATACGCCCCAAAAACACCTAGGTGGCTTTCTAGAGGCCATGATGCTCCCTAGGACACAATTAGAGTCGCCATAGACTCGTGGGAGACTCACAATGGTTCCTGTACGCCCGTTGGAGCTCTACACACTACAAAAAATGCTAGGTGGCTTTCGACTGTCCGTGACGCATTCTAGACTCAATTAGCGTCGACAAAAGACACGCGGGAACCTCACAACGCTTCCTATACGCCCGTGGGAGCTCCCTACCCTCCAAACATCCTAAGAGGCTTTCTAGAGTCCGCAACGCTCTCTATACTCGATTGGAATCTCCTTTGACTTGTGGGGGCCTGACGACGCTTCCTGCACGCCCGTAGGAGCTCTATATGGTCCAAAAAAGTCATGGTTGGTTTTCTAGTGTCCACGACGCTCTCTAGACTGAATCTGAATGCCACAGATTCGTGGGAGCCTCACAACGCTTTTTATAGGGCTGTAGGAGATCCACACACTCCAAAAAATCTTAAGTGGCCTTCAAGAGTCCACGACGCTCTCCAGAGTCAATTACAGTCGCCATCGACTCGAGGAAGCGTCACAACGCTTCCTACACGCCCGTAGGAACGCTACACACCAAATAATCGTACGAGGCTTTCTAGTGTTCCTGACGCTCTCTACACTCAGTTAGAGTCACCATAGACTCGGGGGAAACTCACAGTGCATTCTACACACCGTTAGGCGCTCAATACACTCTAGAAAATCGTAGGAGGCCTTCTGGTGTCCGCAACGCTCTCCAGACTCAATTAGGGTAGCCATAGGCTCGTGGGATCTTTTCAACACTTCCTCTGCGCTCGTAGGAGGTCTATACCCTCCAAAAAAAATTATTGGAGGCTTTCTAGAGTCCACGTTCCTCTCCGGACTCAATCAGAGTCAATATAGACTCGTGGGAACCACACAACGCTTCCCATACGCCTGTAGGAGCGCTATGGACTATAAAAACTCCTAGGAGGGTTTTTAGTGTCCCCGACGCTCTCTAGACTTAATTAGAATCGTCGTAGACTCGTGGTAACCTCACAATGCTTCCCATACGCCCGCACGCGCTCTATACACTCCAGAAAATCGTAGGAGGCTTTCTAGTGCCCGCAAAATTCTCTAGACCCAAGTAGGATCGCCATAAATTCGTGGGATCCATCCAACACTTCCTATACGCCCGTAGCAGGTCTATACACTCCAAAAAAAATTATTGGAGGCTTTCCAGAGTCCACGTTGCCCTCCAGACACAATTAGAGTCACTACAGACTCGTGGGAACCCCCCAACGCTTCCTATACGCTTGTAGGAGCGCTATAGACTCTAAAATCTCCTAGGAGCGCTATAGACTCGTGGGAACTTCACGACCCTTCCTATACGCCCGTGGGCGCTCTGTATACTCCAGAAAATCGTACGAGGCTTTCTAGCGTCCGCAACGGTTTCTAGACTCAATCAGTGTCGCCATAGATTTGTGGGATCCTTTCAGCACTTCCTATCCGCTCGTATGAGGTCTATACACTCCAAAAAAATTATTGGGGGCTTTCCAGAGTCCACGTTCCTCTCCAGACTCAATTAGAGTCACTATAGACACGTGGGAACCTCACAACGCTTCCTATACGCCCGTAGGAGCGATATAGACTCTAAAAACTCTTAGGACGCTTTCCAAATACCAGGACGCTCTCTAAACTCAATTAGAGTAGCCATAGACTCGTGGGAGACTCTCAACGTTTCCTATACGCCCGTAGGAGCTCTATACACGACAGAAAGTCCTAAGAGGCTTTGCAAAGTCCGTGACGCTTTCTGCACTCAATTAGGGTCGACATGGACTCGTGGAAACCACACCGCGCTTCCCTATTCTCCCGTAGGAGATCTATGCCCTCCACATATCCTTGGAGGCTTGTTGGTCCACGATGGTCTCTGTACTCGATTGGAATCGCCATTGACTTGTGGGAGCCTCACGATACCTCTAACACGCCCGAAGGAGCTCTATACAGTCCAAAAAATCGTGGGAGGCTTTCCAGAGTCCACGACGCTCTCTAGACTCAATTTGGGACGCCATAGACTCGTGGGAGCCTCACAACGCTTCTTATAGTCCCGCAGGAGATATACACCATCCAAAAGATTCCACGACACTCTCTAGAGTCGAGCAGAGTTTCCACCGACTTGAGGGAGCGCCACAACTCTTCCTATGGGCCCGTGGGGACTCTATATACTCCAAATAATCGTGGGAAGCTTTCAAACGGCCCTGAGGCTCACTGAACTCAATTGGAGTCACCATAGACTCGTGAGAGCCTCACAACGCTTCCTATACGCCCGTAAGCGCTCTATACAATCCAACAAATCGTAGGAGGCGTTCTATTGTCCACAACGCTCTCTAGACTCAATTAGGGTCGCCATAGACTCGTGAGTTCCTTTCAACCCTTCGTATACGCCCGTAGGAGGTCGATACACTCCAAAGAATTATTGGAGGCTTTGTAGAGTCCATGATGCTCCCTAGACCCAATTGGAGTTGCCATAGACTCGTGGCTGCCTCACAGCGCTTCCTATACGGTCGTAGGAGCTCTACACAGTTCTAAATTTCCTGGGAGGCCCTCTAGAGTCCCCGATGCTCTCTGTACTCAATTGGAATTGCTCTCTGTACACAACGGAGCCTCACGACGCCTCTTATACGCCCGTAGGAGCTCTATACCACCCAAGAAATCATCGGAGGCTTTCCAGGGTCCACGACGCTCTCTAGACTCAATTTAAGATGCCATAGACTCATGGGAGCCTCACAACGCTTCTCATAGGCCCATAGGTGATGTATACAATCCAAAAAAAATCCTAGGTGGCTTTCAAGACTCCACGACGCTACCTAGAGTCAATTAGAGTTTCCATCGACTTGAGGGAGCGCCACAATGCTCCCTATGGGCTCGTAGGCACTCTATGTACTCCGAATAATCGTACGAAGCTTTCTAATGTCCGTGACGCTCTCTAGACTCAATTAGAGTCACCACAGACCCATGGGACCCTCACAACGCTTCCTATACGCCCGTAGGCGCTCTATGCACTCCAACATATCGTAGGAGGCTTTCTATTGTCCACAACGCTCTCTAGACTCAATTAGGGTCGCCATAGACTCGTGGGTTCCTTTCAGCGCTTCCTATACTCCCGTAGGAAGTTAATACACTCCAAAAAATTATTAGAGGCTTTCAAGAGTCAACAACGCTCTCTAGGCTCAATCAGAGTCGCCATCACACTAAAATGGGAAAAAAGTATGTCTAGAGAGAGAAGCTCTCGCCTAAATTTCTTTCCATGATGCTGTCTTTTCTCTTGGAAAGCCGTATACCCACCACCTTGAATCATTGTCCTTTTCATTTATTATGGCTACTTTTAATTACTGTTCTAGTTCTATGCATTCGAATAGTACTGTGGGAGGTGTTATCTCCTCAGATTTAACTCATAAAGGGATTTTCAAGCCTCCTGAAGTTGTGAAGGTTTCTGAGAGGGTTCTTGCTTCTGGTGATCGTCGTGAGTGTTATGACGCCGGAAATGGATGTCCTGATGCCGTGTTCCCGCCGGTGTCTGTTCCACCTCTCTGTACGAGAGCTTCTCTGCGTGATTCCTCATTGGCTTCCTCTCCACAGTCAGATCTGGGTTTTTTGAAGCTCCCTGTTGCTCCCCTTCCTTTTTATTCTGATTCTCTTCTGGATCTGAAGGATTGCTCCGGGTTTTCCACTGCTACAGTTTCAGATCTGAAGAATTGCCCGATTGGTGCTCAAACGGCGGCGTGTGGGTCTGATGATCTCCGCGGATCTGGGTCTGATGACTTCCGTGATGGGTCTGACTTCGGATCTGGTGGCTCTAACGTCGGATCTGGGTTTGCTACCCTCTGCGATGGGTCTGTCTTCGGTAGTAAGCACTCCTCGGCTGAGATCCCTCTTCCGGTGAAGGCTTGCGACGGTTCTAGAGTGACAGCGGCAGCTGGTGCTTCTCGGGTTTCTCCTGTATCGCGAGGAGGTTTGGGTAGTGCTGGCATTATCTACCCCTCTGGGTGTTCATCGGAGGATTTGGGTAATCGAGCTCGTGCACTCCAAGCTGATTTTCCTCCCCTTCTTCCTAGGACTAATCACGGTTCTAATCAACCTTCTTCTTCTTCGGACAAGAAGTATGTTCATGCTCCTAGCAATGGAAACCATCAAGTGGTTAGTGATTGGAAGCAATTATTTTCCACAGGTAAGAGGGTCAATTCTGAGCTAAAATACTATGAACCTATGAGGATTAATGGTAGGATTGTTGTGAAACCTCCTCCTGAGGTAGCTGAAGCTGGGTGTGAGCTATGGAAGAATTGTTTAGTGGGACAGTTTATTGATAAAAAACCTGCTTTTTCCTTTTTGAAAGCTACAGTTGATAGATTATGGGGTAGAAAGGAGATGTCTGAGGTGCTGTCAACTGATAATGGGGTGTTTTTGTTTAAATTCACAAATCCCGAAGCTCTGGAATGGGTTTTGGAGGCAGGTCCGTGGTTTGTTGGGGGAAAACCTCTAATTTTGAGGCGATGGAAACCTAAAATGGAAATGATTAAGCCTCATTTGAAGAAGATTCCCATTTGGGTGAAGTTATTTAATGTGCCTACTGAATATTGGACTAATGAAGGGATGAGTTATGTTGCTAGTGGAGTGGGTTCTCCTCTATATCTGGATGCTCTAACTGAAACGAGGTCTCGTCTATCCTTTGCTAGAATGTGTGTGGAGGTTGATGTCAATTCTGACTTCCCTTCTTCTTATGATCTTGATCTTAATGATGGTAGCTCTATCGAAATTGGAGTGGAATATCCTTGGAAGCCTCAAGTGTGTAAGAATTGTAATACGTTTGGGCATTCCACTTCTCACTGCCCAGTTGCTGTGAAACAGGTTTGGATGCCTAGGAAGAAGGAGGTGACTAGTCTTGAAACGAATAAAGCTGAGAGGGATGTTGATAGTATCATTTCTGCTATTTCTTCTTCTTCTGCTACAGTTCCCACGAACATTGAGAGTGCTGTGACTAGACAGGATGATGTCGAGTCCATTGTGGTTCCCATCACTCCCTCTTCTGGTATACAACCCCCTTCGCTGGTTAACAATCAGTTTAGTGTTCTGCAAGTTGATTCTTCTGAGCTTGAAGGCCCTGATCAGGTAGATTCGGCCCCTGTTATTTCAGATGTTGTTATTGCTGAAATTGATTCCTCTCCGGAGATTAATCCCAGGTATGCTAGTATGCAAATTGATGAGTTAGTCAAGAAAGGGAATAATAAAAAGAAAAAGGGCAATAGTAACAAAAAACCTGCCAATTCCTCTTCTGGCTTAGTTTCTCAGAAGATCGGTACCCTTGATAAGGGGAAGTCCACTGTTAATTCTAAAAGTTCTTAATGATTAATACGGCTTTTTGGAATATCAGAGGGCTCAACGACCCTCTGAAGCAAAAGGAAGTGAGGGCTCTTGTTAAGGATAATAATCTTAGTATTTTTGGTATTGCTGAAACTAAAGTTAGGCAGGTTAAGATGGATAATATTTTTCATGCTATTGTTCCGGGTTGGATGATTGCTCACAATTACCATGCTTCCACTCAAGGCAGAATTTGGGTGGGATGGAATCCTGAGGATGTGTCTGTGCAAGTTCTTTTTTCTTCTGATCAAATTATGCATTGCCTGGTTACTACTATCAAGGACCAGAAGCTTTTCCTGTGTTCTTTTGTCTATGCTTCTAACTCTCAATTGGATAGAGTTATGCTATGGAATCATTTATCTTCTCTTGCTACTACTAATGGCTCTTCTCCCTGGATGCTGCTAGGAGATTTCAACACTGTCCGGTATTGTAGTGAGAGGTTTGGGGGTTCGAACACCACTAATGTTGCTATTTCCTCTTTCCATGAGTGTCTGTTACAGGCTGACTTGGTTGATATGCCTTTCATTGGTCCTTTGTTCACTTGGACTAATAAGCGTGATGGAGATGCTATTATTGCTCGCAAGCTTGATAGAGCTCTTATTAATGATACTTGGCTTGATCACTTTCCTAACTCTGTTGCTGTATTTGGTAGCCCTGGTATTTCTGATCATAGTCCTATTATTATCTCCCTGGCTGCTAAAAAGGATAATGTTAGGAAACCTTTCAAATTCTTTAATTTTTGGACTAATCATCCTGAGTTCCTGAGTGTTGTGCAGAGAAGTTGGGACTTGCATGTTCATGGCACTCCTATGTTCATTCTTTATTCCAAACTGAAAGCTCTTAAAGCTGAGTTGCGGAAATTCAATGCCACTTATTATGGAGCAATCAGAGACAAAGTTCAGCATGCTAAAGCCAAGCTTGATAATGCTCAAGCCAACCTCTTCCATAATCCTCAAGATCACAACTTTGTTCATGAGGAAAGAGCCTGTTTGCATGATTATGTTAATGTTGCTTCTGCCGAGGAGGCTTTCCTTAAGCAGAAGTCTCGTATTAACTGGCTTAATCTTGGGGATCAAAATTCTGGCTTTTTTCACAAAGCTGTTAAGTCTCGTAATGCTTTTAATGCTCTCAACAAGATTTATAATAGTGCTGGTCAGCTCCTTACTGCTCAGAAAGACATCAAAGATGAAGCCATCAATTTCTTCCAAAATTTGCTTTGCACTACCACGCCAAATCCTGCTCACAGATTTGATATGTTGAGCAATCTGGAGAATTTCTTTTGGAGTGAGGATCAACTAAGCTATCTTAATAGCCCTGTTACTTCTAATGAAATTAAGGAGACTCTCTTCTCGCTCAACAATGACAAGGCGCCTGGTCCTGATGGCTACACTTCTCTTTTCTTTAAAAAGGCCTGGAGTATTGTAGGGAATGATGTTATTGCTGCTATCTCTTCTTTCTTTCAAGATGGGAAACTGCTTGGGGAAGTTAATGCTACAATTATTGCTTTGGTTCCTAAAGTTACCAATCCTTCCTCTATGGGTGATTTTAGGCCCATATCTTGTTGTAACACTATCTACAAATGCATTACTAAAATTATTGCTAACAAGATTAAGCCGTGTCTTCCTGATTTGATTAGTGCCAATCAGTCAGCGTTTGTTCAAGGAAGAAGAATCTCTGATAATATTCTGCTTGCTCAGGAAATTCTCAAGAATTATCATAGGAGTTTATATTCCCCTCGGTGTGCTGTTAAGGTTGATATTATGAAGGCGTACGACTCAGTGAATTGGAGTTTTATTATTGATGTTCTTATAGCTCTCCATACCCCTGCTCATTTTGTCAACTGGATTAAAGCATGTGTTTGCACTCCTAAATTCTCTGTCTCTATTAATGGTGGTTTGGTTGGTTACTTTCAAGGGAGGAGGGGTCTTAGGCAAGGGGATCCTCTTTCCCCCTATCTGTTTGTGATTGTTATGGAAGTGTTCTCTCGCATGTTAGCTTTAGCTGCTGCCAATCCTCAGTTTAAGTATCATGCTAGGTGTGATAAAGTTCAGCTGACTCACTTATGCTTTGCGGATGATTTGCTGATTTTCTCTCATGGTTCCTTGGAGTCTATATCTATTATCAAGCAAGTCCTGACGGATTTTGAAGCCATTTCTGGTCTTAAAGCCAATCTGGGGAAAAGTGTGGTTTTCTTCTCAGGTGTCTCTCCTACTATGCAAGATAATATTCTTAATGTGCTTGGATTCACTGGTGGCAAGCTTCCTGTTCGCTATCTTGGAGTTCCGCTTATTACCAAGAAGCTCTCCAAAGTGGATTGCCAACCTCTCATCGAGCGTATTTCTAAACGCATCAATTCTTGGAGTAGTAAGAGGCTCTCTTATGCAGGAAGACTTCAACTTCTCAACTCAGTTCTCTACAGTTTTCAAGCTTTCTGGTGCAGTATATTTATTCTTCCCAAGAGCATCTACAAGGTTCTTGAGCAGCTGTTTCGCAATTTTCTTTGGACTGGTTCTGATTCCAAGCATACTGGAGCTAAAGTTAAATGGTCTTTAATCTGCCTTCCTAAGGCTGAGGGGGGTTTAGGTCTTAAACGTTTGAATGAGTGGAATATTGCCTCTTCTTTTAGGCATATATGGAACCTCTTCAGACAAAGTGGTTCTTTATGGGTAGCATGGGTTCATGTTTATCTCTTGAGAGGGAATAGCTTCTGGACAGTCAAGACTCCAGCGGATTGCTCGTGGATTTGGAGGAAACTCCTCAAGATTAGAGACACCATCAGGCCTTTTATCAAGCACTCCATTGGTGATGGCTCTTCTACTTTCTTGTGGCATGATTCCTGGCATCCCATAGGACCTTTATTTCCTCATTTTGGCAGCAGAATTATGTATGATAGTGCATTACCTTCTTCTTCTAAGGTCAGTTCTATTGTGCATCGTTTTGATTGGCATTGGCCAGTTTCTGTTACGGCAGATCTTTTAGAGCTTCAAAGAGCCACTCCAGTCACCTTTAAGCCTAATTTCCAGAGATCTGATAATGTCATATGGTTACTTTCCACCTCTGGTCAATTCTCGGTCAACTCAGCTTGGGAGTCTATTCGTACTAAACGAAGTGAGGTTGAATGGCATAGGCTGGTTTGGTTTCCTAAAGCTATTAGGAGACATGCTTTTATAGTTTGGCTTGTTATCCATAATAGAATCGTGACTAGAGACAGAATTAAAGCTTGGGGGCTTAGTTCAGATGATAGCTGTGTTCTATGCCAAGGTAATGTTGAAAGTAGGGATCACCTTTTCTTTCAATGTGGTTACACTGCTGGGATTTGGCAAAGGGTCCTGCGTAATTGTGGCATCATTAGATTTCCTCGGTTTTGGGTTAATGAGTTCTTATGGGCCACTCACTCTCTTAATTCCCATAACTTTGGTACTTCTGTGAAGAAGATTGCATGGGCTGCTACAATCTATCATGTTTGGAGAGAAAGGAATTTTAGGCTCCATGAGAACTCTTTTAAGAATCCCAATCGTGTGTTGACAATTATTGAAGATGATGTTAGAATTAGAATTTCGAATTTTAAAGGGGTTAAAGATAATTGTAGGAATAGGGATTTATGCTGTAATTGGGGTATCAGTTTTGATATTCTAAATTAGCTGTTTTTTGCTTCCCTCGGGCTGTGAGGTTTTTCTTTCAAAAACAATCTCTTAAGCTGTCCTATGATTAGCTTAGTTGATTGTTTTTGATTTGTTCCTTTTCTTGGCCTATGGCTTGTATTCTTCTTTTATTTTCTTTCTTTTATACTATTACTCACTTAAAAAAAAAAAAAAAAAAAAAAAAGAGTCGCCATCGACTCGGGAGTGCCTCACAATGCTTCCTATACGCCTGTTGGAGCCCTATACACTCCAAAAATTCCTAGTAGGCTTTCCTGTGTCTACGACGGACCCTAGGCTCGATTAGAGCCACCATAGACTCATCGTGGAAGCTCCACATCGCTTCCCAGACGCCCGTAGGAGAGCTATACGCCCCAAAAACACCTAGGTGGCTTTCTAGAGGCCATGATGCTCCCTAGGACACAATTAGAGTCGCCATAGACTCGTGGGAGACTCACAATGGTTCCTGTACGCCCGTTGGAGCTCTACACACTACAAAAAATGCTAGGTGGCTTTCGACTGTCCGTGACGCATTCTAGACTCAATTAGCGTCGACAAAAGACACGCGGGAACCTCACAACGCTTCCTATACGCCCGTGGGAGCTCCCTACCCTCCAAACATCCTAAGAGGCTTTCTAGAGTCCGCAACGCTCTCTATACTCGATTGGAATCTCCTTTGACTTGTGGGGGCCTGACGACGCTTCCTGCACGCCCGTAGGAGCTCTATATGGTCCAAAAAAGTCATGGTTGGTTTTCTAGTGTCCACGACGCTCTCTAGACTGAATCTGAATGCCACAGATTCGTGGGAGCCTCACAACGCTTTTTATAGGGCTGTAGGAGATCCACACACTCCAAAAAATCTTAAGTGGCCTTCAAGAGT
Source organism: Liquidambar formosana (assembly GCA_039720395.1). Taxonomy (NCBI): domain Eukaryota; kingdom Viridiplantae; phylum Streptophyta; class Magnoliopsida; order Saxifragales; family Altingiaceae; genus Liquidambar; species Liquidambar formosana. The sequence continues at coordinate 975 of JBBPBK010000194.1, read as the reverse complement.
CCACGACGCTCTCCAGAGTCAATTACAGTCGCCATCGACTCGAGGAAGCGTCACAACGCTTCCTACACGCCCGTAGGAACGCTACACACCAAATAATCGTACGAGGCTTTCTAGTGTTCCTGACGCTCTCTACACTCAGTTAGAGTCACCATAGACTCGGGGGAAACTCACAGTGCATTCTACACACCGTTAGGCGCTCAATACACTCTAGAAAATCGTAGGAGGCCTTCTGGTGTCCGCAACGCTCTCCAGACTCAATTAGGGTAGCCATAGGCTCGTGGGATCTTTTCAACACTTCCTCTGCGCTCGTAGGAGGTCTATACCCTCCAAAAAAAATTATTGGAGGCTTTCTAGAGTCCACGTTCCTCTCCGGACTCAATCAGAGTCAATATAGACTCGTGGGAACCACACAACGCTTCCCATACGCCTGTAGGAGCGCTATGGACTATAAAAACTCCTAGGAGGGTTTTTAGTGTCCCCGACGCTCTCTAGACTTAATTAGAATCGTCGTAGACTCGTGGTAACCTCACAATGCTTCCCATACGCCCGCACGCGCTCTATACACTCCAGAAAATCGTAGGAGGCTTTCTAGTGCCCGCAAAATTCTCTAGACCCAAGTAGGATCGCCATAAATTCGTGGGATCCATCCAACACTTCCTATACGCCCGTAGCAGGTCTATACACTCCAAAAAAAAATTATTGGAGGCTTTCCAGAGTCCACGTTGCCCTCCAGACACAATTAGAGTCACTACAGACTCGTGGGAACCCCCCAACGCTTCCTATACGCTTGTAGGAGCGCTATAGACTCTAAAATCTCCTAGGAGCGCTATAGACTCGTGGGAACTTCACGACCCTTCCTATACGCCCGTGGGCGCTCTGTATACTCTAGAAAATCGTACGAGGCTTTCTAGCGTCCGCAACGGTTTCTAGACTCAATCAGTGTCGCCATAGATTTGTGGGATCCTTTCAGCACTT
>JBBPBK010000193.1:0-29113 GCA_039720395.1 Liquidambar formosana | reverse complement strand
TTTAAAAAGCTGAGAAGCCGTAACCTCTTGAAACCCTCGACCCAAGGCCCCCATTAAACCCATTGCCCAAGAACTACAATGAAAATGAATATTGCAAGTTCTACCAAACCAAAGGCCATCAAACCAACCATTGCTATCGCCTCCGTCATGAGATTCAAGATTTGCTTGACAAGCAGATCATTTCACCACCCACCGCACCAAATCGCCCAAATGTCACTCGAAATCCCCTCCCCACTCACAATGTGCCTCCTCTCAACAACATAAATGCCATCGAGCTTGACTTGTCTCAATCCCATTAACCCATAAGGCAATACACGCCACTTCCCATGACCTGGATTCAAGTTTTCCATCAATGTTGCGATAAAGGGCTCATATTGCCGCACCATCCAAAACCGAGACCTTCAACTCCACATCAATTCTGCTTGTACCATCAGGTGCCCGGACATGATACCGAGGACAATGTTATATTGAAAAAGGTAGTTCAAGACCTTATTGACCAAAAGGTTTTGGTATTGCCAAAGAAATCCATTCAGCAACAATTGAAAGAAAGGTTTGAGGCAGGGGATCCTAAAGTGGGTTTGCTGGGAGAGTCGTCCGAAAAGTTTGATTACTATGTACTCTACCCTGACCCCACCCCCGATAAGCCTATAGTCCCTACAGGTTGGGATGAGTTACCAGAGGAAGTTTAAATGGAGGAGATCAACATGATCACATGGGATGATCTCATGGGTGACGTAGGTGAGATTGATGATATGTGGATGAGCGATGATGAGGTAGAGCACATAACTAGAGGGGGTCGCCATTTCAAGCCTCCGCACTTAGAATCTGACGACCCATTGGGAGAATTGGAAGGTAACCACCCCTTCGACTTGCAAGGAGAAGAAGATGAAGTGCTTAGGCAATTGAAGAAGACTAATGCGAACATCACTATATGGGGTTTGCTCATGGCCTCTTACAAGCACAGGCAGACAATCTTGAAGTTGCTTAACTAGATACAGGTTCCCGTTGACACATCTCCGAAAAATTTGGTGAACTTGGTGAATCCAACCTCAAAGAACTCAACCATTGTGTTCTCAGAAGCAGACCTACCTAAAAGTGGACCTAGCCATTCACAAGCCATGTACATCACTGTCGACACCATGGGAAAGAGAGTTCCGATAGTCCTGATTGACAATGGTTCCGCTCTTAATGTGTGCCCTCTTAGAACTGCTACCGTCTTGGGATTGGATCCAACCGACTTCATGCCATTCGGGCAAACAGTGAGAGCCTATGATAACACCCGCAGAGAGGTGATTGGGGTGGTTACCTTGCCATTGATTATGGGGCCTACAGAGTTCAGAGTGGAATTCCAAGTGTTGGATGTCCCGTCATGCTTCAATCTCTTGTTAGGGAGGCCTTGGATACACCCTGCAGGGGCTGTCCCTTCTTTATTGCACCAAAAAGTCAAGTTCCTTTATGAAGGGGCCATCGTCACACTCCAAGGTGATTATGATTTGAAGTTGTCGGGGGTACCCATTTGTGAGATCAAGCCCGAGCCCATTGGAGTACCATTGTCTGGATTCGAGTATATTCAATGCATAGAGAAAGAACCAGAACAGAGAGAGTTGATACCCCTCGACTTTTGCCCTCATGGCAACTTACATATCGGGAACATAATGAAGAAAATGAGTTTCTTCCCAGGCATGGGACTAGGACGCCATCAGCAAGGCATACCGATATTCGTTCAGAGCCGCATTGTCGCCTATACCTTCGGATTAGGGTATGAGCCTTCCAAGAAGGACCGTATGGAGATGTTGCAGAGAAGTAGAGAAAGGGTCAAAGCAAAAGCAGAAGGGAAGGTGCCAGATAATAGAATCTCGCCATACCGACCCACCTTAAATGGCTACTTTGTTAAGGAAAGGGAGGACTTTCTGTTCTACGGATTCCCCGAACCATCCATTGACAAAGCAACCAAGGCGAGAGTTCCAGGGTTCGAGATATTCTTCACTGAGTGGTATCCCATCACTGCAACAATGGTTGATGATGAAGCAATCAATGATGACTATTGGGAAGATAAGAGCGAGGACTGGGCAGAACAGATGGATTCGGAAGCCATGGTGTGGACCCCGGAAAACGGTTAAGCAAGGCCCACGTGGGGGTTTGAAAAAGAGAAAGGAATCGCCACCTTATTTTTTAAAGCAAACAAGGAAAACCCTAAAAAATAGTTTTGTTTTAAAAAAACAAAAGAATGACTCCATGTTTAAAAATGGTAAGGGAAAAGGTCTTTTGGAAATCAAAGATGGTAGATTCGGAGGCTAAGTTACGATATGGGAAGGTTCTAGGCAAAGCCTATAGGCACCCTGTCACACCCCATTTTTGCACCACCTTACTATGGCTCATCATTTCATGCATGTTTTTGTTTTGTTTTTGAGTCTAGTCACTTGCATTAGTTTTCTAGAGTCACAAGGACAATGGATATGAATTTTGGTTCAAATTGGAGTTGATCTTGAGGGATAATAAGAGCTTTTGTGACTTGAGGGGCATAATCGTCTTTTAAGTCCCAAACTTTTCATTTGACCTTGAAATGATCTCCAAATTGTCAATTAGAGTTCATATGGATGCATAAGAGGTATTTCTAGGTTCAATTTGGTAAGTCAATGGCTCGGGATTAAAATGGCTCGATGTAGTTCAAGTTGGTTAATTGACCCTTCCTTGGGTTAGCTCTAATTGACTCACAATTACCAACCAAATCTTTTCAAATTGACTTTCATTAGTCATCATTTTACCCTCAAAAGTGTTTCATGAAGTTCAATTTTGATATGGCCTGATGATGAGTTTAGTGTGGTTATTTACGGATTATCCTTGAAGAATTAGTGCGAATCACAGCATGAGATTTTTGGTTAAAATGAAAAGAAAATTATTTTATTAAATTAGCCATTTTTATCATGACACTAACACGTGTACGTATGTGATGAGTGTGTGTACGCACATACGATACATGTGCATGCGTGTTAGCGGTCAGTCTCCCAATTTTTATAAAAGACAATTTCCTTTTCCTATTCAGATTAGAAGTCTTTTATCATTATAAAATACCTTTTGATTATTCTCCAAGGAAAGCTAGTCCAGGAAGGAAAGGGAAACTCTAGATTTCAGCTATAAATACTCTCTTAATGTCTTTAAACAAGGGAGAGGAGAAGAGGGTTTGAAGGGAGTGAAATTCGTCATAATTCAGCAGCAGATTTTCTGAAAACCAGCAGTCGTATTTTAATCATAACTTTTTCATCCGAAGTCAGAATTTGATGAAATTGGTCTTGTTAGAAAGATAATGCAATTCTCTACAACTTTGTATTTCACAAGCTTTGTCCAAATCCAACGTTTTCATACCCAAAAACACGATTGAAGTTGCTGCTGCTGCAAAGTGACGAAAATCACTTTTCTTTTCTCTTGTTCTCTTTTTGTTTTCTATTTCTTTTCAAAGTTGAGTGAGTTTTGATCTCTTTGCTGTGATACCACTTTGACAAAGAGGAGGATTCGTGTTGGTTTGATTCACTCTAAAGACCTGAGGAGCCACGAACAATTACAAACACAAGGGGAGCCACTTTATGCATTAATACTTGAGTGTTTGAGAGAGAATAAGGTATTCTCCTTCTCTATTCAAGCTTAAACTAGGTTTTCATATGGGTTAGGCTTATTGCATGTTAAAAGTAGCCTTTTTTATCATGTATTAACACTCTAGCTAGTTAATATACATGGAATATCTATTGTTTATCTACTGTTTAGCATACTTTAGGGCTGTCCTTTATGTTTCAATGCATAGTTATGATTCTTGTGCTCCTGTTTGTCCTTGTGCTAGGATTAGTGTCATTGCATGTTAGAGTTAGGATTTTCATCATGTTATATTGCTTTAGTTAGTTATTATGCATGATATAATTTCTGTTTAGTTTGGTTTTAGCATGATTAAAGTATGTCTTGTGAGTTTTTAAGCATATTTGTGAGTTTAGGGTTTTAGAGTCATTGTTTCGTGTTTGTTTTCATATAGCATGATAAAGTAGACTTTTTTATTGGTTTTTCTTCGTGTTTGCTGTATATGTTTTTCATATGGAGTAAACATGATAGTTTTGCATGCATGTTAGTATGTTTTAGGGTTTTTATGCATGATATGGTTCTAGGAATATGTTAGGACTTATTATTGTTCGCCGTTTTTGCTATTGGCATGCTTAGTGGATGATTTTAGGCCATAATACTATTCTGTCCAGATTTGCATGTTAGTGTTTTCGCATGGTTTTGAGCACTTGTAAGGGTGCAAATAGGTGTGGTATTTGTCCTATGGCAAATAGGGCTGCTTATGTCTAAAATAGCTAATGTTTGGAGTAATTGCGCTCAGGTAAGTGGGTGTGAAGGTGCCCCAATTCACCTTTCTTCTTAACTCATTCTCTTCTCCCTATCTAGGGTTAATTTTTAATACAAGTCTATGGTTTAATCAAAGGTTTCCTTCGTAAATAAAATTCTGGTTTTTATTAAAGTTTCCATTTTGTGGATTTCTTTCCTAAAATCAAACTTTCTATCATATTCAACTCTTTTGATCAAATAAGGAAACCTAGGGTTTTAACCATAGGTTTATATTAGGTCTTAACCCTAATTCTAATCGAACTACGTGGACTTTGATCCATGTATTTCGCTGCATGGTACGTAGGCGCTCTTCGTGAGGCTCAAGTCCGTTCTAGGATCCAAGCATCCTAGGTTTATTTTTGTTTTGTTTTCTTCTTTTTTCTTTTTCTGTTTTTATGCGCTTATTATGCATGGATGGATGAATGAAATATATGATATGCATGCAATTCTTGTGATGATATACTTGCTGATTTTTGTATGGAAAGATCTTGATTTAGCCCAAATGAACTGAGAGACCGAAAGGGTGACATGGGTGCCTATAGGCTTTGCCTAGAACCTTCCCATGTCATAACTTAGCCTCCGAATCCCCGATTTCTTTGGTTTTCAAAAGATTGGTTTTTGCCTTTCCTTTTTTATGGAGTCATTCAAATTGTTTTCCTAAAACAAACTATTTTTAGGGTTTTCCTTGTTTCCTTTAAAAAATAAGGTGGCGACTCCTTTCCTTTTTCTTTTTCAAACCCATTTTCTTTCAATCCCTTGTGGGCCCAATTTCCGGGGTTCACAGTTTGGTGACTCCACTGGGGACTTGTGGGCTAGACTCTATAAAGTTTAAATGGGCTAGGTTAATTTCTTATGTTTAATTAAAATCAATCACATTGCATCCGCTTGATTGTGTGCTTTCATTTATTGCATTGTGTGCGCAAACTCTTGCATGTTAGGATCGATGTCCCTCGATGTATCCTTGCCAACGATCGGCCTAGTCTCAACCTTGGTTTTCCTGATTCCATGTTGTCACACCCCTATTTTTGCCACCTTAGCTAGGGTTCATCATTGCATGTGTCTTTTTGTTTCCTTTTTGAGTCTAGTCTTTTGCATTGAGTTTCTAGGGTCCTAAGGATGGTGTGTATGAATTTTGGTTCGATTTGGAGTTGATCTTGAGGGTTAATAAGAACTTTTGTGACTTGAGGGGCATAATCGTCTTTTTGATCACAAACTTTCCATTTGACCTTGAAATGATCTCCAAGTTGCCAATTGGAGTTCATATGGTTGTATTTGAGGTATTTGTGGGTTCAATTCGATGAATTGAAGGTTCGGGATTAGAATGGCTCAACAAGGCTCAGGTTGGCTAAAAGACCTACTTCGGGTTAGTTCGAATTGGTTCATGATTTTCACTCTATGACTACTCATTTGACCTTGATTGGTCTTAATTTCATCCCCAAATGTGTTTAGGGAGGTTGAATTTCGAATTGGAAAGCATTCGGTGCGACCCTATGTGCATACCTAAGCTAAGCGATGGTGAGGCATAGCGGTTAACCACCTTTGTAGGACCCAACCATGCAGCCATGGCTAGGGTTTCTTGCCCTCAAGTGACTCAAATTACATTCCCCTTCGAAACACGGTCGTTTTGGCTTTCGTTTCGTCAAAATCGGAGTTGATTTGGGCCCTGAAACACATTTGGAAGCTGAAAGGGTCAAAAATGGGCATAAGCTGACAGTGCCTCGGGTGACCACCCAGGCCTGGGCGGCTAGCCGCCTGGGCCCAGGCTGCTAGCCGCCCAGCCCCAAGTGGTCACCCGAGCCACTTTCCTTTTTTGAGCTTTGACGCGGCTCCTTCCCTATTTCCTCGGATTTGCTCGCCTTTAGCCGCCATTTAACCCTAATTTCAGCCCTATTTGACCTACTTGAGCCCCAAGGGAACCTCTAAGAGCCCTTGGATCAATCCCTAGGGTTTTAATCCCAACCATTGAGGGTTTTCCCTCAATCCCTATAAATACCCCCTTATACTTCAGCAATAGGGGAGGCATTTTCTGAAGTGAGAGGGACATTGGAGGCTATGGCAGCCATCCTTAGGGTAGTTTAACCTATATTTTGAGTGAGAAAGTGAGAGAGGGAGCTTGAAGGAAGGCTGGAGCATTGCTTGAAGGCTTGAAGGAGGTTGTTTCCAGCAGCACACAAGAGAAGGAGGACTCTCTACAGCAGCCACTAAAGGTATACCCCTCCCCCTTTCTCTCTTTCATTCAAACTAGGGTTTCTTGCATAGCTTTGCATTACTTCATGTTAAAAGCTTATTGTTTTATCGTGTGTTGATGCTTCTAATGCTTAGAATACATGATTAGGATATTGTTTATGGCTGGTTTTGCATGATATAATGTCATTCTATGTAGTTTTATGAGTGTTTGTGTTTTTAGGGTTTTTAGAGTCTTTTCTAGGGTTTTACATGGAATCATCATTATTTCATGTTCAAGTTTGTGTCTTTATCATGCCTTATTGCTTCTATTAGATAGTATGCATGACTAGGATAATATTCATGGGCTGTTTAGTATGCTAGGATGCTATTCCATGTGATTTACTGCATGTTTGGGACTTTAGGGTTTCCTTAGTGCTGAAATTGGTTTTCTACATGAAATAACACTTTTGCATATTGAAGCTTATGTTTTTATTGTATTTTGTGGTTTCCATTAGCTAGTATGCATGTTAGGATGATATTTGTGGGCTGTTTAGTATGCTAGGATGCTGTTCCATGTGATTTAATGCATGTTTGCAATTCTAGGATTTCTCTTGCGCTGAAATTAGGTTTTCACTTAGAATAGCTATATTTCATGTGCAAGCTTGTGTTTTTATCATGTGTTGATGCTTCTAGTGATTAATATGCATGATTAAAATGATGTCCACAATGAGTTTTTGCATGATTTAGAGTTATTTTATGTGATTTTGAGCACAATTGTGATTCTAGGGTTTCATTCTCCCTTGTATTAGGGAAATTGCTTATAGCATGATAGCTTAGGGTTTTACCTTGTGTTTTCTTCATAGTTGATATATATGTGCTGCATATTTGATAACTATGATATTTTTCTGCATTCATAGTAGTGGATTTTAGGTTTTTTTGCATGTCATTGCATGTAGGGTTGAATTAGGGTTTTAGTTAGCTTATGATTCATGTTGTTGCATGACTTGTGGTTGATTTTAAGCCTTATTTCAATTCTGTCCAGATCTGTTATTTATCCTTGATATGATATTTTGAGCATGTGTTAGCCCATGTTTGGGCATGATAATGGCTTGATTTGGAATCTAGCTTGTTTGGTTGGTATTTTTGGTATGTTTTGCATGGAAATTGCAAGTGCTTTGACAGGTACAACAGGTGCAACTACCCCACCAATGTGGGGTGGTTATTTTGGCTATTGTGAGATGAAATCTTACAAATAAGGTAATTACCCTATGCAATAGGGTGGTTACTTTGACAGGTTGCTTTCGCTTAAGGTAAGTAGGGTATGAGGGTGCCCCAATTCACCCTTCTTTCCTTTCCTTGAAACTTTCCCTTTCTCCCCCCTAGGGTTGTTTCCTAATAGAGGGGTATGGTAGATTCTATAGTATCCTTTCATTAAAAAAATTGCCTTTTAAATCAAAGTTTCCATCTTTATCAAAATTCCATATCTTACCAAAAATCTTTCGAGAATCATTTATTTTGGAAACTTACCATGTTTTACTTGAAAGGAAACTTAGGGTTTACCATAGGCCTTGATTAGGTTATAACCCTATTCCCTTTCGAACTACGTGGACTTTGATCCATGTATTTCCATACATGGTACGTAGGCGCTCTTCGTGATGTTCAAGTCCGCCCTAGGATACTAAGTATCCTAGGTTTTCTCCTCTCCCTCTTTCTTTTTCTGTTTTTCTTTGTGTGAGCGCCGTGTCCTTTCACCACGCCCGGCTCGAGAGTACGCCACTAACCGCAGACGATTAGGGCGGAGAAGGAGTCGCCACCCGATTTTGGCCTCGGGAACCGATGGACCCCTAGCAAGGGCCCAACTCGTCATCACCCAAAGAATCAAGGTTCGGAGCTAAGGTACGCGGACGGGAAGGTGTTAGGCACCCGTCTGCGTCCGGCTAAAATCCGGCCTCACATACACTTATTGGCTTTAATTAAAAATGAACTTAATTGAATTCAACCGTCGATCAAGCGCTTATGCAATCGAATTCAGATAATGGCATGCACAAATGAAAAAAGAAAAAAGGAGAGAAAACCAGATATATAAACAGATATACATGATGCAGAATATTCAAAAGGTTGCAAGGGGTACCTATACTGCCTGCAAAAGAAAAGAAGAGGTTAAACTGAAAAAACATGGCTCATGCACGTACGTGCATATGATATGCACGTACGTGCATACCATATGTACGTACGTACATGCCTATCCAATTTCATCCCATCCTACCATGCTGTGCCCGAACAGATCTTTTGACTCAAGTGTATGCGGAAAAATGGCTATAATGCGATTTAGAAATGACAAAATGACCTAGACCTAAATGGCGAAATGACAGTAGATGCTAATAAAGATACAACAGATATTTGTGGACCTAAACCGTGCGGATTAAATGTGCTAAAAATTAACAGAGAGATATATCATGCGCGGAAAAAATGCCGGAGTTAACGGATAAATCTTATGCAGCCCTACGCATTCGAAATGGATGAGGAACTCATTTCATAACCTTAAATGCACAAATAACACGGTGCCAGATTAGATCTGAACGTGTCCTAATTATGAGTATTAAATGACAGGATAGATGCAATATTATAAGTAATCATGCTAGAACGAAATTAAGGGTTGAGAATGGTTACCCTCAGGTTTGGGCAGTAGCGGTCCCTTCACAAGCGTGCTTTCCGGACCTCTCGTGGACACAGCCGTCAGTCTCAGGGTTTCTAGGATGGTGGTTTTGATAGCCAAAATCGAATCCCTTCTCTTGAATGAAAGCAGGGTATTTATAGGTGGGGATTAGGGTTTAATTCGGGGATTTCTAGGGTTTCTCAGCCGCCACTGAGCAGCTGTCAGCGTGGGGGCTGTATAAGGTAAGAAGTAATTTCGGGGGGAAGAGATGGAATTCAAAAAGAGAGGGCATGATCGTACGTGCATGGGGTATTGAACCAAGGCCAAAGGCCTGCTGTGTCTCCGCGAGTCCTTCGGGCGTGCTTGCGATGGTCCGTTGGCTACTGCCCTTCATTATTGGGTCTCAGAAAGTGGCTTGAGGTGCCAAGTGGTACAGAATGGGGTGTTAACAGTTTGCCCCTTCTTTTGATTTTGCTCGTGTAGTGAACAAAATTAAAAGACCCGGAAACACTCATTTTGGACCAATTGGCTCATGCAAACCTTAAATGATGCAAATGCATGTATGAAAAGGTCGGATCGGGGGGGAAGTTCCCTACTTCCTACGTACCTCTTAACGAGGATTAGACCTACCGTAGTTCATAGTGTATGGTGATACCTTTCCGGGGCAATCGGAAGGTAATGCGTGGCCTCCGGGGAATCCAGCATTTTGAAGTTCGTGGGGTAAATTCCAATTAAATCCAGGTTGATTGAGTCTCGAATTGAAATTCGCGGGGTGAATTCCAATTAAATCCGGGTTTCGAATTCCAATTAAATCCGGGTTGATTTAATTTCGAATTAAGTCCAGATTGATTAAGTCTCGAATTGGAATTCGCGGGGTGAATTCCAATTAAATCCGGGTTGATTAAATTTCGAATTCCAATTAAATCCGGGTTGATTGAGTTCCGAATTGAAATTCGCGGGGTGAATTCCAATTAAATCCGGGTTGACTAAATTTCGAATTCCAATTAAATCCGGGTTGATTTAATTTCGAATTAAGTCCAGATTGATTAAGTCTCGAATCGGAATTCGCGGGGTGAATTCCAATTAAATCCGGGTTGATTAAATTTCGAATTCCAATTAAATCCGGGTTGATTGAGTTCCGAATTGAAATTCGCGGGGTGAATTCCAATTAAATCCGGGTTGATTTAATTTCGAATTAAGTCCAGATTGATTAAGTCTCGAATCGGAATTCGCGGGGTGAATTCCAATTAAATCCGGGTTGATTAAATTTCGAATTCCAATTAAATCCGGGTTGATTGAGTTCCGAATTGAAATTCGCGGGGTGAATTCCAATTAAATCCGGGTTGATTAAATTTCGAATTCCAATTAAATCCGGGTTGATTTAATTTCGAATTAAGTCCAGATTGATTAAGTCTCGAATCGGAATTCGCGGGGTGAATTCCAATTAAATCCGGGTTGATTAAATTTCGAATTCCAATTAAATCCGGGTTGATTGAGTTCCGAATTGAAATTCGCGGGGTGAATTCCAATTAAATCCGGGTTGATTAAATTTCGAATTCCAATTAAATCCGGGTTGATTTAATTTCGAATTAAGTCCAGATTGATTAAGTCTCGAATCGGAATTCGCGGGGTGAATTCCAATTAAATCCGGGTTAATTGAAGGGATATTTAAGATGAACTTGGATTGGTTGATTACCGAGTCGAACCGCAAATAAATCGGCAATTGAAGTCCATGATCGCACGTGCCTCGGTCGTGCTCGCACGATCATGCCCAATGTACGTACGTGCATCCGGTTCTTGTGGGTATTCAAAGAGACTCCCCAAACGGCGTCATTTTCAATGCATGGTTATGGGGCAGTTCAAAAGGCGCGAAAACGCCTATAAACTCGCACCCACGTCCCATAATCCTTACGTACACTCTTACAGACCAAGAGACTTTACATCTCCCAACCTCACCTCCTGCCTCTCGATCTTATCCGAGCATACCCATGGCACCCAAACGCCAGCGCACGTCGGCGAAGGCGAGCACATCAGGTGCCGCACCGGCGAGGGACCCTGACGAGCTAGGGAGGCCCGCGATCCAGAGGTGGCGCCCCCAGCCCCGCCTCCGACGTAGTGAGGGTGGCATCCTCCTCCGTCCCACCGAGCACGCCTCCCATCTCGCCGCGCTAGGCCGAGTAAGTGTTCATTTCCGCAATGTTTATTTCATTTTCGGTTATCAAAACAAAAACCTTGACTTTGGGTTATCAAGAAAACGAAATGTGAGGGGGTAAAATCTGGGGATTTGGTGGGATGTTACCGAAATGGAAGAAAAACTGGAAAAAACCCAACTAAAGGCACGTACGTACGTATCGAATGCGCGTACGTGCGTCGTATACGTGCGCACGTGTCTTTATCCGGACTTAACCCAGTTCCTTTCAGTTAATCGTGGAATAGGACGCATTCGAGCCTCTCCGAGGTTCGAAACATACATGAGGGGGTAGGAACCTCAGGGGTTCGTGTGGGTATGACTGGGAATCAAAGGGGCAAACAGGCTGATGCACGTACGTGCTTGCCTGATGCACGTACGTGCTTAAGGCATGCACGTACGTGCTTGGCCTTTACATACACTTTTTTTTTTTTTTTTTTTTTCTCTTTTTTTTTTTCTTTCTATTCTGCTGCAAATACACATACCTGTGCTGTGCTTACCTGGTTTCTCCTTGTGTAACAGCTGCCGAAGCTGCCCGTCACCCATGGAGGCGTGGCGAATGCGAAGGCGTGGTGGGCTCGTCTCACAGCGGAGACGAAGGCCTTGGTTACCGGTGCCGGTTTCGGGACGGTGATCTCGGGATTGGTGGACGATAGCGACCGGGCTTTCGTCCACTGCATGGCTGAGAGATGGTGGGACACCACCCATACTTTCCACATTGCTGGTCGGGAGCTGACCCTGACCCCCTACGACTTCTACCGCCTCACGGGTCTACGTATGGATGGCCTTCCGCTTCCTTTTGACCACGAGGAGAGCGAGAGGGAGAGACTCTCCCACGATCTTTTGGGGATCGAGTATGACAGCGCCTCCATCTTCATCTTGGACATCTATGACCGTATGTCCACCCAGGGGCAGGGTACAGCTGCTCAGCGGATCCGGATGGCGCGCGGGTATCTGCTGTTTCTGATAGGGGGCTATCTAGTCCCGAATGCAGCGCAGACGGTCCCTTTCGACTGGTTGCTGGCCTTGAGGGACTTAGGGAGGGCCCGCGAGTTCAGCTGGGGAGCGGCGGTGTACGGCCATGTGATCTCGGCTATGGACTCGCTGAGTCGGATGGCTGTCCAGTCCATGGTTAGCCACTGGCGGGTCTGGGCGGTATATATCCCCTCCTTTTCCTCCTCTTTTGTCTCTTTTCTCCTTTCCTTACCTGTCATTCCATATTGGTTCCTTATCACATCTACTTGTGCAGCTTTGGGCAGGTCAGTACTTCCGCGGGAACCCAGATTCCCCCGTCGACAAGCACGACTATTGGAGCTCCCGTCGCTTCCTGGACGAGCTGACCGTTGACCGGGTAAGTCTTATCTTACTTTAACGGTACGGTTGATAGCATTATACTCATGTATTCACCCTATTACTGCTTTTCCACAGATCATCCCGCGCCCCTGGGAGGGCACCCCCGCACGCGCCCCTGTTGAGTGGGATGCTGCTGCCTTGACGCTCTCCACCCTGTCCACGGTGTTCGAGTGCCCAGGGGTCCGCTCCTTCTATCTTGCGGAGAGGGTGGTATGGCAGATTGCCGATGTGGGCGCGGGTGGTCCTCCGGTCCCAGTAGATCCTCCCCGTTTTATCGCTATCCCTGCTGAGGCGACATCGAGTGACCTGGCTGCCTGGCGGGCCATGATCCCTTATACAGATCGCTTATCTGCCGAGGAGATCGATTATGCCTCTTTTGCGCGGGAGCGGTTGATGGGCAGCATCTTTGTTGCGCCGGTATGTATACCCTTTTCTGAGTCTTGTTAATTTCCCATCTCTGGTTTCTTTTTACCAACTGTGCTTGACTTCTTTCCACAGGCTGCTCCTGCTGCAGATGCGCCCGCTGGGCTGGCCCCCATCATGCCGGGGTGGAGCGTGCCTTTCCATGTCACACCTGATTTAGCCATGGAGGAGGATATCCCCAGGCTGAACAGGTGCATTGGGTACCCGATGGCTGAGGGTACTAGGCCGGTGAGTTCCCAAGTTCCTGCATTTGTTAGTTTTCACGCATATATACAAGTAAAACATGCATGTCCTAACGATTGCCCCTTGCTTTTCTACTCGCAGCTCACCCGTGAGGAGTCCTCGACACTTTTGCGGATGGTGGGGAGCCTGAAGGTCATGGTCACGTCTCTCTCTCGCAGGTTAGTGATTGCGGAGCAGGCTCCTGCTGGGGAGGACTGGGATGGCTTCGGGGCTGATGAGGATGACGGCGATGGTGGTGATGGTGGTGATGGTGGTGATGGTGGTGATGATGGTGATGATGATGACAGCCCGCCAGCCTCTCCTGCCCAGACCCCTCTATATGTTCCACGTTGATGTATTCGTTTTGGACATTAGGGGTTACTTGTTTATTATTTTTTTTGGACATGTACTCATTTCTCCTCCCCTTTCTGTATATTTCGGACATGACTGTTACTCCTGTGATATATCAAATATGGCTTTATTTTTCTCTTTCCCTTTTCTCTTACACTGCGATGCACATTTGTCCTTTCTTGCTTCCTCTATTGCGCTAGGATAAATAGCCAGCCGTTTAATACAAGGATAGCACCCCAAAAGGCTTCACACGACAGCAACAAGACCCTAAAACCGAGAAAAGGGGATAAAAAATACGAAAAAAGGGGTCTGGGCACGTACGTGCATAGGCCATGCTCGTACGTGCACAGACCATGCTCGTACGTGCATGGCTTATGCTCGTACGATCATGGGTCTATTTCTTTCCTTTTTCTCACACTTCGTCGATTTGGCAACTTTTTCTGCATAAAACGAGCCCCCTTCTCCGTTCTTCTCCACTGAAACCCTACGATGGAAGACCCTAAGTTTGTCAAAGACATCAAACGATGGCTCTTGTCCTTTGATAACCGAGCTCGGGATGATTTCAAAGAAGCTTTCGGCCTCCCGTGCTTGTTTGACTACTGTCGGGTGAAAATCAACTATACTTTTCTTCTCGTTGCTACAGAATACTAGAAGTCAACCCGCCACGTCTTCCGATTCAATCTGAACGAGTTGTGCCCCACACTCGAAGATTTTGGCGGTATCATAGGGCGGACTAGCTTCAACGGCTTGCTCCTTCCCCCGATTGACAAGGTCCCGGCTGCCGAGGTGGCCCAGTTCCTAGGCCTTTCTATGCGACTGGTGCAAGGGTGGACTACGGGTTTTAGAGTGGACGTGGCGAAACTCGTTGAATACTTCATGTCCCGTCCCATGCCTCCCGCTGGCCAGGCTCGGGTCTATTATCTGCGCGCGGCGTGCTTCTGTGCCCTTGCCGCCCTCTTTTTCAGAGATGAGTCATCGAGTTTGGAGACTTTTATTGTGCGCATGATCCCGGAAATCAAGGATTTCAACCCCAGCATGGTTGTCTTGGCAGATACTCTGAATGGGCTCGATCGCGTGGCGCGAAGCGACAGTTTCTCCTTCGGTGGCAGCCCCCTCCTTCTACAGGTTTCTCTCTCTTCTTCTTTTATTTTCTCGGATTTTTCCCTCCTTCTCTCTTTCTTCTTCTTTCTTTTTTTTTTTTTTTTTTTTCATGCCATGATCGTACGTGCATTGTCCATGCACGTACGTGCATAACTCATGTACGTACGTGCATGGTCTGTTGACCCTTCCATCTTTATTCCTTTGTGATGCAGATTTGGCTGTTCGAACGCCTAAAACTGGTCGAAGACCCTGCCATGAGTATCTGGACATATCACCCGCAGCACTATCGTCACAGGAAGGTCATCAAACCCTTCCCAAACGTCGAGCAAGCCCGGGATTTGTTAGAATCCATATCCTGCCACAACATCCGCTGGCTCTGTCCTTGGTGGAGGACCTCTCATGCTGTTCGAAATCTGATCCTTCCTCACAGCGTCATGCTGATTGGTCTCAAGGAGGTTTCTTTCTACTCCCCTATACGCATCCGCCGTCAGCAAGGGCTACGCCAGGATCCGATCAAATGGGGTCACCTTGGTTACACCTGCCCCTGGAAACCCAACCATGTGGATCGCGTGGAAAATGACTGGTATAGCAAGGCAGTGTATTGGGCTGTCACCCCCTCTGAAGTGATTAGCCCCCCTGGGTCCTACTATAACTGGCTGTTTACTGACATGGAGAGAGAGGAAAAGGAAGAAGAAGAACACAAGAGGAAAAGGGAAACAGAGGTCGAAACAGAGGCGAGGAAGAAATGAACTTGACTATCCCCCGTACCCCTATCAACTATTGTACCCATGCACTTGCTTTTAATCCCTTATGAGTTAATGAATAAGCATCAGAAAAGATGTAATGATTTTCCCCAATCAATAAAAAACTATTATTATTAATTTGAGCACTGAGTACTTTGCCAAATTGTCACGACTCTGCCTACACATAATATTTACGGAGTTTGTCCATATTCACTGGATTCACCAACTCGTTCCCATCACCATCCATTAACTTGACCACACCACCTGGGTAAATTGTCTTGACGACGTAGGGCCCCACCCAATTGGGCTTGAACTTCCCTCGAGGATCGAACACAGGTGCTCTAAATTCCTTAAGAACCAAGTCCCCTTCCTTCAAGTTCCGCGGTCTGACCCTTTTATTGAAAGCCCGAGCTATTCGTCGTTGATAACCTTGCACATGGTACAATGCCTTGAGCCTTCTTTCCTCCAATAGCGCCAGCTGTTCATACCGCTCTCTGGCCCATTCTACCTCCGGAATCTGACTTTCCAATGCAACCCTAAGAGACTGTACTTCCAGCTCCACGGGTAATACGGCTTCCATTCCGTATACCAATGAATAGGGCGTAGCACCTGTGGAAGTTCTCACGGACGTCCGATATCCCCATAATGCATAAGGAAGCTTCTCCACCCAATCCTTGTAGGTTACTGCCGTTTTACTGAGGATGGTTTTGACATTCTTGTTGGCAGCCTCCACAGCTCCATTAGTCTGGGGCCTGTAGGGTGAAGATTTGTGATGCTGGATACCGAATTTTGTGAACAACTTCTTGACCTCATCTTCAAAGTGCGTTCCATTATCTGAAATAATCTCATGGGGTACTCTGTACTGGCAGATTATGTTGGTTTCGACGAACTTGGCCACATGTTTCGATTTCAACTCTACATATGCTGCCGCTTCTACCCATTTGGTAAAATAATCGATTGCCACCAGGATATATTTATACCCACCAGTTGCAGATGGCTTAATCTCTCCGATGATGTCTATTCCCCATACTGAAAACGGCCAGGGAGATGCCAGTTGATGCAACTCCACCGGCGGCATGTAGTTTGCACTGGCGTACACTTGGCATTGATGGCACTTTCTGACGTACTGTACGCAGTCAGTTTCCATAGTTGTCCAGTAATACCCCAACCTTAGCAGCTTCTTAACCAACATTCTCCCATTCATGTGTGACCCACACTCCCCTTCATGCACTTCCCTCATGAGTGTTTCTCCCATGCGGCGATCTACGCAAAGCAGGTGTATCCCATCATAGGACCTTTTGAATAATTTCCCTCCGCAGATGATAAACTGCGTGGCGAACAGCCTTAATGCCCTACGATCCTTCTTATTGGCATTTTCCGGGTACTCTCCTTTTTCCAAGAGGTTCCAAACGTCAAAGTACCAAGGGTGCCCATCATCTGGCTCTCCGTCAATTACCAGGATCCCTTCTTCATGTGCGGGTCTGAACTTCTGTTGGACGGTCAATGGCTCTATCTGGGTTCCAGCGGGCATTTGAATCATGGAAGCCAAGGTAGCCAATGTGTCGGCGAATTGGTTGTGAGCTCGGGGTAAGGGCGTGAAAGTTATTTTCCGGAATCTCTGGGTCAGTCTCTCTAGGTAACCTTGGTAAGGCTTCAGGTGTTCTTCTCGGGTTCTCCATATCCTCTGTACTTGAGATATCACTAAGGCTGAATCCCCATATGCCTCCACTTCTTCGACTCCCAACGCCAACAAGGCTTCTAGCCCAGCGACACATGCTTCATATTCTGCTGTGTTGTTGGAGTTCTGAAAGTTCAACTTTATCGACAGCGGCATGTGAGAACCATCAGGAGCTATTAACAAAACCCCTACCCCATCTCCATACTGATTCGAAGCCCCATCGAAATACATCTTCCATGCCTCATCACACTCGACAACTAGAAGGTTCTCGTCAGGAAATTCATCGTTAAGTCCATGTCCCAGGATCGGGTGTTCGGCGCAGTACTCGGCAACAGCCCCTCCTTTAATAGACTTTTGTGTCACATATACAAGTTCTAATTCTGCCAATAAAATCAACCACCGAGATAGACGACCATTCAAAGCCGGTTTCTCAAACAAGTATTTGAGTGGATCCATTCTTGCCACTATCCACACCTCGAAATTTAGCAGAATGTGCCTCAAGTTTTTGCACAGCCCAAACCAAAGCGAAACAGGACTTTTCTATCGCATTGTACTTCGCCTCGTAACCTTGCAGCTTCTTGCTTAGGTAATAGATCGCATGTTCAATACCACGATCATCCTCTTGCGCCAACATGCTTCCTAAAGCTTCCTCAAAAATGGACAGGTAGAGTAACAAAGGTTTACCAGGGCGTGGAGGAACCAGCACCGGGGGATTCAGGAGATATCTTTTGATGGCTTCGAAAGCTTGTTGACATTGCTCATTCCATTCTTTAGGCTCCCCTTTCCTAAGCAGTTTGAAAATGGGCTCACAGGTGGGGGTCAACTTGGCTATGAAACGGCTAATGTACTGTAATCGCCCCAGAAACCCCCTAATCTCCTTCTCTGTTTTCGGTGATGGCATTTCCAAAATTGCTTTGACCTTCGTTGGATCTACCTCAATGCCCCTGCTACTCACAATGTATCCTAACAACTTCCCTGACGTGACCTCGAATGTGCACTTTTGTGGATTCAACCTCAGACTGTATTCCCGGATTCGTCCAAAGAACTTCCTAAGATTCTCTAAATGCCCTTCTCGAGTTTCTGCCTTAACAATCATATCATCGACATACACCTCTACCTCCTGATGCATCATATCGTGGAGTAGCGTGGTAGCCATCCTCTGGTACGTCGCTCCGGCATTTTTAAGTCCAAATGGCATTACCGTGTAACAATACGTCCCCCACCCAGTTGTGAAGGTGGTCTTAGTCATATCTGCCGGCGCCATCCATATCTGATTATATCCCGAGAACCCATCCATGAAAGACATTAGAGCGCTCCCTGCTGTGTTATCTACCAACACATCGATGTGAGGCAGGGGGAAGTCATCCTTAGGGCAAGCCTTGTTAAGATCCCTGTAGTCAATGCACACCCGCACCTTTCCATCCTTCTTTGGTACCGGCACGATGTTGGCTATCCAATCCGCCTGATCTACCTGTTTTGATAAACCCCACTTTTAATAACTTAGTCACCTCTTCCTTAACCTTCAATGACCATTCCGGTGCCATTCTTCTTAGCTTTTGTTTGACTGGCCTTGCTCCCTCCCTAATAGGAATGTGATGCTGTGCTATAGCGGGGTCAATTCCAGGCATGTCCTCATAAGACCAAGCAAACACATCAGAAAACTCCCGCAGCAGAGCTGTAAGATCTGCACGTTCTTGCATGGACAGAGTAGAGCCAATTTGGATTTCCTTAATTTTCTCATCAGTGCTTATATTAATAATGATAGTCTCTTCTCTAATGGGTTCAATTTTCACATCTTGATTTTCATTAATTAGCTCATCTGGGTCTAAAAGATCGTGCATTTGTGCAATTTGATTGTTAGGGGACACAGCAGAGTAAGCAGAATCAAATTTCTTTGATTTATTGGAAATTACATCAGTGGAAAACTCAAACCCATACCCCGACCCGGACTCAGACTTAGACCCAACCCTAGACTTCTCCTGAGTAGGCTTATTAATCGCCTTGACACCATACGTGACCCTAGCCGCACGTTCCCAGATCCAGGTGCTAGTATCTCCATCAGCCACAACAATAAGCTTGGTAGGGACGGTTTCATCCGTCAGAGAGAACACTTCTTCGCCGCTCTTAGGTGACAATAAGACCTTCCAGCTTGTCTGATCCACATTTTCCGCCCAGTCTCGTTCTTCATTTTCTTCTTCCAGGGTCCCCCTGTCCGTATCTTCCAGATTCAATTTCTCGCTAAAGAATACCTCCAACCCAGGCTTCCTTTCTCCGCTCCTTCGGTCTATCCATGGCTCAGGAAATCCACAATAGGGGAAACCTTCTCCTTCCTTCACAAAATTACCATTGAGAGTTTTTCCATTCTTGGGGACGCATTTGTCGTCCTCTTCAGTGTACCCTAGCCCTCGCCGGTCGGTTTGCATGTGGAAATCCGGGAACTCAGCTATCCCTTCTCCCCTTCGGCCTAGCCCCATCCCGGGCATGTACCCCAGTTTTCTCATCATATGGGTCACGATATGGCTAACCCCCTCCCCAAAATCGGGAGACACCTTCTCTCTTCCAGTTTCCTTCCTTTCAATCACCTGTACCAGCTCAAAACCTCTCCATTCCAACTCTCCGCTTCCTTCCTTTACTCCTGATATCTGCCCAGTTATTTCTCCGTCTCCATGGATCACTAGAACTCCTTCATCCCAAGGCAATTTTATTTTCTGGTGCACGGTTGAGGGAACAGCTTGCAAAGGGTGTAACCAAGTTCTTCCCAACAGCAGGTTGTAGTTGGCGGGAATGTCCATGACGCAGAATTCCACCATTGACTCAACGGGCCCTATTTTACAAGCGGCCTTGAAAGTTCCCATCACACTCCGACAGCTGTTGTCATAACCCCTTACCGTCACAACAGAAGGTATCAAGTCCTCCTTGCCAACCCCTAGCTTAGTTGCGGTGCGCATCGGGCAAACATTCAATGTGGACCCATTATCGACCAAAACTACAGGTATTTTCAAATCCCTACATTCCACTGTGACATAGAGTGGCTTGGCATGCCCTGCCCCTTCAAGTGGCAAATCTTCATGGGAAAAGGTCATCACAGCCTTGCTCACCGAGCTGACCCCCATAAGTGATAGAACCTGCTCCGGTGTGGTTTCCATTGGTACTTCTTTTCTTGCCAACGCATCCAGTAAAGCCTGGCGATGTTTCTTTGAGGCGATCAGCAGGCCCCAAATGCTTATACTTGCTTGTGTTTTCTTTAACTGCTTCAGTATCCTGTCCTCCTCCTCCTCGTTTTGCTGCTCAATCCTTTCTCTTACTTCTTGGTTCAATTCTCTTCCAGGATGATCCCCTTCCAGATAATTAGGCTTGTAATGCCTCCCCGAACGGGTTAGATGCATGGAATCCTTCTTCATTTCTGCCCAAATATCTTCTTCCCCACTGTCATAATCTTCCCATGGAGCCTTCTTCATGCTGATCATGAGAATAAATTGTGATGGATCCTCCATTTCCTTCGTATCACTAACCATATTCATGTAGGCAGGAGGCGGTGCATTTCGATAATTGGGAAGAGGGTTGTTCTGAATATTGGGCTTGTCGCCGCCTGGAGGAGGTAGCTTACCTGAATCAATCAGGTCTTGGATTTCATTCTTTAAGCGCATGCAATTGTCCGTCTTATGCCCGATCCGCTGGTGGAAGTCGCAAAACTCATTCTGCCTCCAATACGAGGGAATCGGGTTTGGCAGTGTTCTTGGTTCCAAAGGCTTCAGATAGTCCCTTTTGCTCAAGTTGGCCAAGGCTTTGGACAATGGGACTCCCAAGTCATGGTATACCCTTGGCGCTTTCGGTGCTGCTTGCGTCTACTGGATGGCTCCCACTGTAGCTTGTGGCTGGGCTCCCCCACTAATTCTAGCACTTCCGCTTCCACCACCACTACCAGAACCATATACTTTCTTCTGCCTATCCATCTGACCGCGGTGAATAGCATCCTCGATGCGAGTTCCACACTGGTATAATTGTTCAAAATTCATGACAGAGGAAGTCAACATGCGATCAAAGTACACGGGTGTCAGGTTCCTCAAAATGATGTTTATCTGATCAATTTCTGTCGGCCTATTTACCATCTTGACAGCTTTAGCCCTCCAGCGAGTCAGAAATTCTGAGAACGTCTCATCCGTCTTTTGCCTAGTCATTTCCAAATCCCGCAGAGTGACATCCAACATAGTGTTGTACGCATACTTGTTTGTAAATTCTGAAGCCAGTAGTTCCCAAGAGTCCGTGACTTTCAGATCAAGTGCATAGTACTACTTCGAGGCATCTGCCGAGAGAGATAAAGGGAAGGCGTGCAACACTTGATCGGCGGTCAACCCTCTCATTCGGGCAATGCTCAAGTACTGGCGCAAATGCTGTTTGGGGTCACCGGTGCCATCGAACTTTTCATAGTCGGCTATTTTGAATTTCGGAGGGAGTTGCACCTTGGAGTCGGCCGTAATCCCTGCCATAGAATACATGTAATCATCCATGCCTTGTGATTTCTGCCATGCTGTTTGCATTCGGTCCATCCGAGCTTTCATCTCAGCATTCTCTGCCGCCAACTTTTCCACTTTGGTGTCTTTTTCCTTGGTTTCTTTCCTTTTCAGGTAGTCCTCATAGTCATCGTCTTCCCACTTCGGGTGCTCCTCCTCATTAACCTTGGGCTCTCCTTTCTCCTCAGTTTCAGGTGGTTCTTCTGTTCTCCCTTTCCCTTTCTCGAGCTTAGTAACCCGGTCCCGCATTTCATTCATGAAGCCCTTCATCTCGATTCTATCGCTCCTCATCTGTTCAAGGATATCAGCCAAAGTCACTTGTTCTGCCATTCTTCCAGCCGGAGTTCTTCTTAATCTGTTAGTGGTCGGAGATCGGGCCCAAACACTACTCGGTGCTTCTCTCCCTGGTGAATCAATCTTGCTGAAACAGGAGTTGAGCGTAATGAGCACATGTCCATTAAACTTTCTCCTCTAGCCCAATCCGAATACCTTCAAACCCCTTATCTAAACCCATTGCTAGAGCCTTGTCATGTTCACTAGATCTTCCAAGGGTCTATGATGGGCAGATATTAATTTACGAAGTCGAACATCATTCTACCTTTGGCCCGTTACAAGTTCACACATATCTCACATACTCACTTTGGATCCAAGCCCATTTCATTGTTTTCACTTAGATAGGCTTAGTCCAATTACAAGATCACACTTTATTTTGCCTCTCACTCATCAAGCCTTAGGTAGAATGATATTGGACTTCGATGTTCAATTTTAGATGGGTTGTGTTCATTCATCATAGTGGTCCATTCCTAACTCTCAACAGGTCTACGTGGTCCATCAGCTTTCTCGTTTGAGCCCGTCACGCCCACATCTTGCACCTCATTTGGATTCTAGGCCCATTTTGTTCATTGTCATCATTTTCTTTTCTCTTTTTTTTCAATGGGCCTAGGTCCAATTACAACAGCACTCAATCTTCCCTCAATTCGGGCTCAAACTAGAAAGCTCATGTACAACGTGGGCCTCGTCCCATACCCGCGCTATACAAATGAGTATGGATGCAACATGACATGCGATATGACATACATTCAAGCAAGGCTATGCAAAGGTCTCGGGGGACACTAGTGTGGTTGGTCAATTGGGGGTACTTCCTCTTCAAGGGTTACCCAGGCTAGGGTGCTCAAAGAGCAACCCGTTAGCGTACTCACTAGCTTATTACAGGCTAGTGGCACAGGCCGTGGGTTGATGGTGCTGAATCGAGTCGCCCATAGGAACTAAATGGAACCCGGGTCTCTAATCAGACTGCCATCGAGGGATAACAAATGCCAAATATCGTGCGCGTGTGTGCAGTTTCGGTCTTATTCAATTAAATTTCCTAATTAATTAAAGCCAATAAATGTTTCGGAGTCAAGCTCTCTATCCCCAGTGGAGTCGCCATTGTGAGCGCCGTGTCCTTTCACCACGCCCGGCTCGAGAGTACGCCACTAACCGCGGACGATTAGGGCGGAGAGGGAGTCGCCACCCGATTTTGGCCTCGGGAACCGATGGACCCCTAGCAAGGGCCCAACTCGTCATCACCCAAAGAATCAAGGTTCGGAGCTAAGGTACGCGGACGGGAAGGTGTTAGGCACCCGTCTGCGCCCGGCTAAAATCCGGCCTCACATACACTTATTGGCTTTAATTAAAAATGAACTTAATTGAATTCAACCGTCGATCAAGCGCTTATGCAATCGAATTCAGATAATGGCATGCACAAATGAAAAAAGAAAAAAGGAGAGAAAACCAGATATATAAACAGATATACATGATGCAGAATATTCAAAAGGTTGCAAGGGGTACCTATACTGCCTGCAAAAGAAAAGAAGAGGTTAAACTGAAAAAACATGGCTCATGCACGTACGTGCATATGATATGCACGTACGTGCATACCATATGTACGTACGTACATGCCTATCCAATTTCATCCCATCCTACCATGCTGTGCCCGAACAGATCTTTTGACTCAAGTGTATGCGGAAAAATGGCTATAATGCGATTTAGAAATGACAAAATGACCTAGACCTAAATGGCGAAATGACAGCAGATGCTAATAAAGATACAACAGATATTTGTGGACCTAAACCGTGCGGATTAAATGTGCTAAAAATTAACAGAGAGATATATCATGCGCGGAAAAAATGCCGGAGTTAACGGATAAATCTTATGCAGCCCTACGCATTCGAAATGGATGAGGAACTCATTTCATAACCTTAAATGCACAAATAACACGGTGCCGGATTAGATCTGAACGTGTCCTAATTATGAGTATTAAATGACAGGATAGATGCAATATTATAAGTAATCATGCTAGAACGAAATTAAGGGTTGAGAATGGTTACCCTCAGGTTTGGGCAGTAGCGGTCCCTTCACAAGCGTGCTTTCCGGACCTCTCGTGGACACAGCCGTCAGTCTCAGGGTTTCTAGGATGGTGGTTTTGATAGCCAAAATCGAATCCCTTCTCTTGAATGAAAGCAGGGTATTTATAGGCGGGGATTAGGGTTTAATTCGGGGATTTCTAGGGTTTCTCAGCCGCCACTGAGCAGCTGTCAGCGTGGGGGCTGTATAAGGTAAGAAGTAATTTCGGGGGGAAGAGATGGAATTCAAAAAGAGAGGGCATGATCGTACGTGCATGGTATATGCACGTACGTGCATATCCCATGCACGTACGTGCATGGGGTATTGAACCAAGGCCAAAGGCCTGCTGTGTCTCCGCGAGTCCTTCGGGCGTGCTTGCGATGGTCCGTTGGCTACTGCCCTTCATCATCGGGTCTCAGAAAGTGGCTTGAGGTGCCAAGTGGTACAGAATGGGGTGTTAACACCAAGGTACGTTCGTCACTTGAACGTACTTTTCAGATCTCATTCTCATCACTTGGTTAAATATATTCGTGACTAGAATATATTTCTCCGTTTCAAAAGTATGTTCATTCGTAGTGGCTTGAATATGCTTCTCTTGACAATCACCAACCCCCAGTGGTTTAAGTATACTCATGACTTGAGTACACTTCCTTACTTCAGTCTCAGGTTTTCAATCTCCCATCATTGTTGGTATCAGTGTGTGATTTATCCGGGCTTTTTGGCCAAAAATGGGTTGTTCTTTATCATTGGTTCACAAGTGTAACTTGTTCGCCAATGAGGGGCTTCTGTCACACACCATTTTTTCACCACCTTA
Source organism: Liquidambar formosana (assembly GCA_039720395.1). Classification (NCBI taxonomy): domain Eukaryota; kingdom Viridiplantae; phylum Streptophyta; class Magnoliopsida; order Saxifragales; family Altingiaceae; genus Liquidambar; species Liquidambar formosana. The sequence goes on along the minus strand of JBBPBK010000193.1, from coordinate 4,154 downwards.
CTAGGGCTCATCATTTCATGCATGTTTTTGTTTTGTTTTTGAGTCTAGTCACTTGCATTAGTTTTCTAGAGTCACAAGGACAATGGATATGAATTTTGGTTCAAATTGGAGTTGATCTTGAGGGATAATAAGAGCTTTTGTGACTTGAGGGGCATAATCGTCTTTTAAGTCCCAAACTTTTCATTTGACCTTGGAATGATCTCCAGATTGTCAATTGGAGTTCATATGGATGCATAAGAGGTATTTCTAGGTTCAATTTGGTAAGTCAATGGCTCGGGATTAAAATGGCTCGATGTGGTTCAAGTTGGTTAATTGACCCTTCCTTGGGTTAGCTCTAATTGACTCACAATTACCAACCAAATCTTTTCAAATTGACTTTCATTAGTCATCATTTTACCCTCAAAAGTGTTTCATGAAGTTCAATTTTGATATGGCCTGATGATGAGTTTAGTGTGGTTATTTACGGATTATCCTTGAAGAATTAGTGCGAATCACAGCATGAGATTTTTGGTTAAAATGAAAAGAAAATTATTTTATTAAATTAGCCATTTTTATCATGACACTAACACGTGTACGTATGTGATGAGTGTGTGTACGCACATACGATACATGTGCATGCGTGTTAGCAGTCAGTCTCCCAATTTTTATAAAAGACAATTTCCTTTTCCTATTCAGATTAGAAGTCTTTTATCATTATAAAATACCTTTTGATTATTCTCCAAGGAAACCTAGTCCAGGAAGGAAAGGGAAACTCCCTATTTCAGCTATAAATACTCTCTTAATGTCTTTAAACAAGGGAGAGGAGAAGAGGGTTTGGAGGGAGTGAAATTCGTCATAATTCAGCAGCAGATTTTCTGAAAACCAGCAGTCGTATTTTAATCATAACTTTTTCATGCGAAGTCAGAATTTGATGAAATTGGTCTTGTTAGAAAGATAATTCAATTCTCTACAACTTTGTATTTCACAAGCTTTGTCCAAATCCAACGTTTTCATACCCAAAAACGCGATTGAAGTTGCTGCTGCTGCAAAGTGACGAAAATCACTTTTCTTTTCTCTTGTTCTCTTTTTGTTTTCTATTTCTTTTCAAAGTTGAGTGAGTTTTGATCTCTTTGCTGTGATACCACTTTGACAAAGAGGAGGATTCGTGTTGGTTTGATTCACTCTAAAGACCTGAGGAGCCACGAACAATTACAAACACAAGGAAGGCCCTTCCTAAGGTATTCTCCTTCTCTATTCAAGCTTAAACTAGGTTTTCATATGGGTTAGGCCTATTGCATGTTAAAGGTAACTTTTTTATCATGTATTAACACTCTAGCTAGTTAATATACATGGAATATCTATTTTTTATCTACTGTTTAGCATGCTTTAGGGCTGTCCTTTAGGTTTTTAATGCATAGTTATGATTCTTGTGCTCCTGTTTGTCCTTGTGCTAGGATTAGTGTCATTGCATGTTAGAGTTAGGATTTTCATCATGTTATATTGCTTTAGTTAGTTAATATGCATGATATAATTTCTGTTTAGTTTGGTTTTTGCATGATTAAAGTATGTTTTGTATGTCTTTAAGCATATTTGTGAGTTTAGGGTTTTAGAGTCATTGTTTCGTGTTTGCTTTCATATAGCATGATAAAGTAGACTTTTTTATTGGTTTTTCTTCGTGTTTGCTGTATATGTTTTTTATATGGAGTAAACATGATAGTTTTGCATGCATGTTAGTATGTTTTAGGGTTTTTATGCATGATATGGTTCTAGGAATATGTTAGGACTTATTATTGTTCACTGTTTTTGCTATTGGCATGCTTAGTAGATGATTTTAGGTCATAATACTATTCTGTCCAGATTTGCATGTTAGTGTTTTCACATGGTTTTGAGCACTTGTAAGGGTGTAAATAGGTGTGGTATTTGTCCTATGGCAAATAGGGCTGCTTATGTCTGAAATAGCTAATGTTTGGAGTAATTGCGCTCAGGTAAGTGGGTGTGAAGGTGCCCCAATTCACCTTTCTTCCTTATCCCTTCTCTTCTCCCTATTTAGGGTTAATTTTTAATATGATCCTATGGTTTAATTAGAGGTTTCCTTAACCAACAAAATTCTGGTTTTTATTAAAGTTTCCGTTTTGTGGATTTCTTTCCTAAAATCAAACTTTCTATCATATTCAACTCTTTTGATCAAATAAGGAAGCCTAGGGTTTTAACCATAGGTTTATATTAGGTCTTAACCCTAATTCTAATCGAACTACGTGGACTTTGATCCATGTATTTCGTTGCATGGTACGTAGGCGCTCTTCGTAAGGCTCAAGTCCGTTCTAGGATCCAAGCATCCTAGGTTTATTTTTGTTTTGTTTTCTTTTTCTTTATTTTCTGTTTTTATTTGCTTATTATGCATGGATGGATGAATGAAATATATGATATGCATGCAATTCTTGTGATGATATACTTGCTGATTTTTGTATGGAAAGACTTTAATTTAGCCCAAATGAACTGAGAGACCGAAAGGGTGACATGGGTGCCTATAGGCTTTGCCTAGAACCTTCCCATGTCATAACTTAGCCTCCGAATCCCCGATTTCTTTGGTTTTCAAAAGATTGGTTTTTGCCTTTCCTTTTTTATGGAGTCATTCAAATTGTTTTCCTAAAACAAACTATTTTTAGGGTTTTCCTTGTTTCCTTTAAAAAATAAGGTGGCGACTCCTTTCCTTTTTCTTTTTCAAACCCACTTTCTTTTCAATCCCTCGTGGGCCCAATTTCCGGGGTTCACACCCACTTCCTTGAAAGGTGACTATCCTGTGGTGCCCGCGGGTCTTCCTGTAGTGACTTGGGCGAAGGAACGATGGCCTAGAAAGCTGACACTGACTCAAGTGACGAATACTGATGGTCCGTATATGATGAGCCCCGAGTATAAGGAATGGTTGAAAAGCAATTTAGGTGAGAGAGAGACTACTCGAAGAGAAAGGATTTTTGGACTTATCAAGAACAATGAACTTGGATCTTGCAGAGAAGATATTATGGAAGCAGTGACAGCAGCTTATGAACATGACTTGAGGAAGAAAAGAAGACATGAAAGAGAGAAGAAGAAAGCTGAGGAGCGAGCTGCAAAGAGGCTCAAGAAAATAGAATAGGATATTTATGGCATTTTTACAGTTCTTTTACTTAATACCAATGAATTGCTATGTCAATCAATTTTAGTTTTGAATAAATTGCCAATAATAAATCAAATTTGGAATTTTCTTGTTTGATTTAGACCGCACCCAAGGTAACTTTATGGGTTGCCTACGTATCTCCATGGTTTTTTTTTTTTTCTTCTTTTTTTTTTGTTTTTTTTTTGTTTTTTTGTTTTTGAATGGAGAATCAGGTCTTACGTAGTTCTTATGCCTTAACTTTTGCCTAGGCCGCCCTTACGGGTTTTCAACCTAGCAGGCTTCAAACATGATATTTCTTCAATTGATCCAAATTAGTTGGACGAGCGAACTCAATTCCATCTAAATCCATGAGGCGAACAGCCCTTGCTGGCAATATCTCTTTGATAATGTATGGCCCACCCCAACTTGGCTTGAATTTTCCCCGCAGATCGAACACTGGAGCTCTGATTTCTTTCAGCACTACATCCCCTTTTTTTAGACCTCGATCTTTGACATGCTTGTTGAATGCTCTGGCAACTCTCCGTTGATACCCCTGAACATGATACAGCGCCCTTAAACGCCTTTCATCCAGCAAAGCTAACTCATCATAGCGCTCTTAACCCAGTCCACTTCTGTTATCTGGCTCTCCACGGCAACTCTTAGTGACGGAACTTCTAATTCAACTGGCAACACAGCCTCCATTCCATAAACTAGAGAATAGGGGTAGCCCCTGTTGACGACCTTATTGATGTTCTGTAACCCCATAGAGCCAATGGCAACTTCTCATGCCAGTCTGTGTGTGAGTCCGTAGTCTTCTGTAGTATCTTCTTGATGTTCTTGTTAGCTGCTTCCACCGCTCTATTAGTCCTGAGGACGGTATGGTGACGACAGATGGTGGGGCTATGCCTACTTTTGCAAGAGCTCATGGGTTTCTTTCTGAAAGTGCTGGCCATTGTCTGAGATAACTTCATGCGGTACCCCATATCGATAGATGATGCTGTGCTGTATGAACTGTGCTACCTTCTTGGAATTCAAGGTCTTG